>JAJOOS010002903.1:0-52339 GCA_029582725.1 Solanum chiquidenum | reverse complement strand
CCATCTGAATGCTGGAATGGTAACTATTGTTGTAGGCGAACTCAATAAGAGGAAGGTGATCATCCCAACTACCCTTGAAGTCGATCACACAAGCTCTCAACATGTCCTCTAAGGTCTGAATGGTACGCTCTGCCTGACCATCCGTCTGGGGATGAAATGATGTGCTAAGATTAACCTGAGTACCAAGACCTTTCTGAAATGACTTCCAGAAATGAGAGGTAAACTGAGGACCTCTATTTGAGATGATACACAAAGGAACCCCATGCAACCTCACAATATCATTAATGTAAAGCTTGGCATAATCCTCTGCCGAATCTGTAGTTCTGACCGCCAAAAAGCGAGAAGACTTAGTAACCCTACCAACTATCACCCAAATGGAGTCATGTTGTCTGAGAGTACGAGGTAAACCTGTGATGAAGTCTATGTTGATCACTTCCCACTTCTAAGTAGGAATGTTAATCTCTTGAGTTATACCTCCTGGTTTTTTATGTTCTACCTTGACTTGCTAGCAATTGGGGCACTTAGACACACAAAATCTGCTATATCTCTTTTCATACCATTCCACCAATAGACTTCCCGTAGATCGCGGTACATTTTAGTGGCACATGGATGAATAGAATATCTAGAGTTATGGGCCTCTGCAAAAATATGTTCCACATCAGGAACACACAATCTACCCTGATAGTGAAGTACACCATCTCCCTTTTGGGAGAAAACCTCCACTCTCTGATTATGGACAACACCCTTAAGCTCAAGCAATATTGGATCATTGTCTTGCTTTTTCTTAACCTCTACTACCAAAGAAGATTTTGCCCCATTCTGAACCATTACACCACCATCTGATATGCTCATAAGACGAACTCCTAGGCGAGCAAGTCCGTGAACATCATTTGCTAGCTCTCTTCTTTCTTCCTCAACATGTGCTACACTACCCATGGATAATCTGCTAAGAGCATCTGCTACTACATTCGCCTTACCCGGATGGTAATGCACGCTCGTATCATAATCTTTGAGAAACTCAAGCCACCTTCTCTGGCGAAGATTCAACTCTTTTTGGGTGAATACATACTGGAGGCTCTTATGGTCTGTGAACACATCTACATGAACACCATACAAGTAGTGTCTCCAAATCTTGAGTGAAAAGACGACTGCTGCAAACTCGAGGTCATGAGTCAGATAATTCTTCTCATCTACCTTAAGTTGTCTAGAATAATAAGCTATAACCTTACCTCGATGCATCAATACACAACCTAGGCCGACCTTGGATGCATCACAATAGATCACATAGCCATCTGAACCCTCTGGTAAAGTCAAGACAGGAGTTGTAGTTAACTTAATTTTCAGTTCTGCAAAGCTTTTCTCACAATCATCTGACCACTGGAACGTAACCTTTTTCTGAGTCAACCTAGTCAATGGTGAGGCTATGGATGAAAATTCCTCCATGAACCATCTGTAATAGCCCGCTAGACCCAAGAAACTTCTAATAGCTTTAGCAGAGGTAGGTCTGGGCCATTGCTTCACTGCTTCTATCTTCTGGGAATCTACTCAAATTCCTTCCCTAAACACAATATTCCCAAGAAAGGCAACTAATTATAACCAAAACTCGCACTTGTTAAATTTTGCAAATAACTGGCGATCTTTGAGAGTTTGCAGAACAACTCTTAAATGACTTGCATGTTCTTCCTCATTCCTAGATTAAATGAGGATATCATCAATAAAGATTATAACAAACAAGTCCAAGTACTGCTTGAACACTCTGTACATCAAAACTATGAAAGTTGCAGGAGCATTGGTTAGTCCAAGTGACATTACTACAAATTCATAATGACCATACCGAGTTCTGAAGGATATCTTTAGAATGTCACTATCTCTGACTCTAAGCTGATGATAACCTGATATGAGGTTTATCTTTAAGAAATGGCTAGCACCCTGAAGTTGGTCAAACAAGTCATCAATCCTGGGGATGGGATACTTATTCTTGATTGTGACCTTGTTCAACTGTCTATAGTCAATGTACATTTGGAGAGAACTATCTTTCTTCTTTACGAACAACACTGGTCCACCCCATGGTGAAATACTAGGTCTGATGAAGCCTTTATCTAGAAGGTCTTTCAATTGCTCTTTCAATTCCTTAAGCTCAGCTGGAGCCATTATGTAAGGAGGAATAGAGATAGGATGGGTATCTGGAAGGAGATCAATTCCAAAGTCTATTTACCTCTTGGGAGGAACTCCGGGAAGATCATCTGGAAACACTTCTGGAAACTCATTAACCAGTGGAACTGACTCAAGAGTTGGAGTTGTGGAGCTAGAATCCTTAACCCAAACTAGATGATAGAGATAACCCTTATAGATCATCTTTCTTGCCTTAAGGTAAGAAATGAATCGACCCATAGGCGCTAAGTTACTACCCTTCCAGTCTAAGATTGGTTCGTCTGGAAACTGAAAACGAACAATTCTAGTTCTACAATCGACTGAGGCATAACAGGAATGTAACCAATCCATGCCTAGAATAATATCGAAGTCTACCATTTCTAACTCTACAAGATCTGCTGAGGTGACTTTTTGAGAGACTATGACAAGGTAATTTCTGTATACCCGTCTAGCTATAACTACCCACCGACTGGAGTAGAGACTAAGAAGGGTTCTGAAAGAGTTTCTGGGCTAACACTGAATTGGACTGCTATGTAAGGAGTTATAAAAGACAAAGTATCCCCTGGATCTAACAATGCATAAACATCAAGATCAAAGACTCGTAACGTACCAGTGACTACATCAGGAGAACCTTCCTGATCTTGACGAACCTAAAGAGCATAGAGCCTGTTTTTGCGTTGTCCGCCACCTGTACCAGAAGAGTTACATTGTTGAATCGGACGACATGCTGGTGCTGCTGAAGTTGTAGACTGCGCTCTACCATTATTTCCTCCTTGACCCTATCTAGAAGGACAATCCCTCAACTTGTGACCAGACTGACCACACCCAAAACATCCTTATTTACCTGCAAGGCACTCGCCTGGATGGTTCTTACTACATTTCGGGTAAGTTGGGTAGGTTTTGGTACCTGTAACACCTCCTTGAGACTTAGAGCCTGACGCCCTACCTTTCTGATCGTTACGGAACCGAGGAGATGAAACACTAGCTGATGAAGGGGCTGAAGTTGAAGACTTTTGCTGAAACTGCGAGTGATTTCCACCACCCGATTTATGTTGGGAATACTCATAGTTACATGTTCTTGCTTTCTTAGTATCCTTATCCTGTTGCCTAAGCTTATCACCCTCAACCTGCTGAGCATGAGTCATGAGCCTAGAGATGTTCATGTCTCCCAATAACATAGCATTCCTGCACTCTGTTTTCACTAAGTCTGACACCCTATAAAGAAACTTATTCATCTGAGCCCTGGAGTCAGCAACCATGTGAGGAGCATACCTGGAGGGTTGGTTAAACTTGAGCCCATACTCTTGGACTGTCATGTTACCCTGCCTTAAGTTCATAAATTCGTGGGCCCTTGCTTCTCTCAACTCCATGGGGAAAAACCTGTCCAGAAAGGTTTCGCTGAAACAATCCCAAGTAATAGGAGATGCATCTGTACCCCTGTTCTCCTTCCACTGAGTATACCAGATATGAGCAACATATTTTAGTTGGTAAGATGCTAACTCAACCCGATCATTCCCAGTGACTTGTATCACTTCAAAGATCTTCTTAACCTTATCAATGAAGTTTTGGGGATCTTCTCCAACTTGCGATCCTAAGAACTCTAACGGATTCATCCTAACAAAGTCTCGCACCCTGGCTGCTGCTAACCCAACATTGGCATTTACCATAATTGGAGGCCGCTGATTGTTCTGGTTGGCCACACTCTGAGCCCGATGATTGTTCTGGTTGGCCACACTCTGAGCCAACATCTGAATGGCGTTCCTGAACTCTTCATTCGACACTTCTTGATCAGGGACTGAAGGAGTTGTGTTTGTGTTCCTGGCATTCGCATTTCTGGCATTAGCTCTACGAGGAGGCATGATCTGAAACGTCGAACATCGAGTTAGAATGGAATTAGATCAAACCCTACGCATGATAAGAGTAACAAGAAAATGAAGATATTTCCTAAGACACTTTGTAGCCTCGCTCTCATTAGATGTGGTTCGCACTACACATCCATGAAAATGACTCTACCTAGTGCGGCTTTTCAGACATCCTAGGACACTTAAACCTAGTGCTCTGATACCAAGTTTGGCACACCCTGAGCTACCCCCGAGACGCGGACACGGGACCTTGGACCACAAGTGATCCCAAGCTAACCTTGCTGGCATGATCATGAGCATACTAAATATAAACTGAATAATAAAAATTGTGCGGAAGCTATAATCATAAATAAATCTGAAATGATGGGAATACCCAAATACTATAACTGAGATATATGAAAACTAATGAGTTTAATACAAGGAAGATATTAACTCAATACTAAGCTGAATCTATATATGTCTGAAAATAGCCTCTAACTGACTAGAAATGATGGGACAGGCCCCAACTAAGTCTGGCAAAACTGAAACTAAAGGACTGAAAATATTGAAAAGAAACTCATGACTATTGTCCTCGGAGAATGAGGACTCACCACTGATTCTGCTGAACTGGAGATCGGGAATCGATCTAAGCGTGATCTGGATGCTGAGAACCTGAACCTACATCACGAGAAGATGTAGTGCAGAGTATGCTTCAGTACTTCCAAGGTACTGAGCATGTAGGATATAATACAGATGAAATAACATATAACTAAACAAAGCAAATAGGCAATGATATAATCTGAACATGATATAGATAATGAATGCTGAGTTAACTGAATGTAGTAACCAATTTATTATATGCTGAAACTGAATACTGGATATACTGATAAATAGTCAATTCAATGGAATCTTACTGAACTGTGGGAGCTACTAATAACCGGTAATAAAACCACATGAGCTAAATGTGGAGTCTGATGTATACACCCTATCAAGAGGACCCAATATACCCGGCCAAAGGTCGGCATGCTGGCGTGATCACTGAAATGATGCCCACAGAGGGGTTTTACAACCTACGTGGCTAATAGTTCTTGGACTATTTGGGTATGCTGAACCCTAGTCCAACTCGGTATTATGCTACTCCCAATGGATTAATTAATTAACACATTATGACTGAATTTTTGTAAGTTACTGGATAGCTCGAACTGAACATGCAAACTGAGTATGCAACAATTAAACTGATATTCATGCATCAATAACTGACGTATGTATAACTGAATAACTAAAATATCTGACCTAGCATGTGTAATTCAAGAACCAAAGAAATACATAGCTAGGGTTTCGAAATTCATGCAATAATCTGAATATTAATATACTAATCTGATTTGGATCATTCTAACAGCTAAGGAGCCAATAATTTTAATATTCAAGAAACCCTAGGTCTAGTCATAATAAGGGAATCAAGAAATTGACTGAAAACTAGGGACCTCATGGGTGAAAGGAACGCACTAGTGAAATCCCACATACCTGGTGACGAATTTCATGGAGAAATCCTTTGATTTCTGGGCTGGAACTGAAGAAAACTTGTTGCCTTCTTGAACTAGGGTTCTTGACTTCTTTCTCCTCTTAACGTTCTAATTTTTTCTAAGTTTGATTAATGATTTGACAAAGGTAAGTTCTAGTTATGTTTCTAAGCTTAAACTAACTAAAACCTCATAATTTAGGGTCTAAACGACGTATCTTAGGGGTCAAACAAAATAGGAAAAGACCAAAAGACCCCTGACTTAACTGCAGTGTGAGTGATCGACGGACGGGACCTTCGGGCCGTAGGTCAATCTACGGTCCGTAGATTAGGGTCTAAGGTCGAGTCTGCTCGACAAGGCTTCACTAAAACGAGCATAACTTTTTACTCGGAGGTCGGATTTTAGCAAACTCAGTGGAGTTGGAAAGAGGATTCAATTATCTATCATATAATTGATAATGGGAAATATAATTCCTTTTTTACTAAGAGTTATGACCATTTTAAGTTGACCCAATCAACAATTTTAATCTAATTGACTGCTGACACTCATCTACGGTCAGACCTACGGATCGTGGATCGAACGACGGTCCATGCTGGTCGACCGTAGTTCGCCTCAGAGGCTAGGTAAAGGGGGGCTCGATCCACGGACACAGACCACAGACCATGGTCTGACCTACGGACCGCGGGTCTATCTGTGGGTCGAGACTTAGCCGATTTTTTGAGCTGGGTTTGAAGAGGGGTTGCAGTGGTGAACCATGGACCAGCAGCACGGGACATGGTCTGACCTACGGTCCGTGGATGGCAATCGTGGGTTGCACCTGTAACTTCTCAAAATGTGTATTTTTGGTATGTTTCAGATACAGGGTGTTACATGACTTATGAAATGTTAATGTGCCTTATGCATGATTATTGAATAAAGATGAGTATGAAGAATGGTAAGTTATCTATGGTGGCCTCAAAGTGGTATTTAGTATGAATGGTAGTATGGGATGACATTCTTACATTGTACAAGTATAGCTTAGGGTTACTTTAGGTGAAGGTTCTAAGTTGTTGAAATGACTTATATGATTACTATGTTTGACTCTTATACAATTGCTTCATGATGTTTCTCAAAATTGACAAATGCATGGTTTTCAAACCAAATGTCCCTTTTAAGCATGATTTTTTTATGGCTATCATACTTAGTACATTTTTGTATGCTAACCCATATTTCTTCTAATTTTCTACAAAGTGTAGGTTCCGGAAAATTTGAGTTGATTCCTTCAAGTTCAAAGGTTGGATCATCTATTTTCCAAAGCTTGTTGTATGTCCTCATGGATCCGAGGACAAGTGTTCATTTCTTTCATGTACTAGACATATTTTTAGACTTTCTATTGTATAGGTTATGTCCCAAGAGTTTATTCTAAAGTTGTATTAGATGGTTTGAGACAAAGTATAGAAAGACTTCCGCTTGCTTTTATGAAAATGACTTCTATTGTATGGTTTTAAAGATTTTAAATTTCGTACCATTTTCCTATGATCTTATGTTATGAATGAAATGAGGCTTGTATGAGGCCCTTCAGAGTTTTGTACGTCGTGTTACATCCGGGGTGTAGGTTTGGGTCATAACAAATATGGTATCACAACATAATATTTTGTGATGGTTTTATGATGCCTCAAACCACATCTAGTAGAGTCTTGTTCATAGTGTGAAGTGCACCATATTTATGAATAGGATGCTATTGGATGTTAGTAAAATCTCACTTCTTCATACTTCAAGTCGTGCCATAGAGTCTAACTCTACAAGGTCTCTCTCCTATTCCTTATCCGATGGTCTCTAGGATATGACCACTTGAAAGGGCTCATGCTACATGGATCGAGGGAGAAAAGGTTTGTATTGATGCCAATTGTGGCTATGTGACTAGATGAGTCTTGGTATGATAAAATTCTTTTGGTATAGATGGGTTGCTTTATGGTTATGTGTGTTGTTGGTATAAAGTCATCATGAGTTTGGAAGTATGTGGAAAGAGTTGATGAATAGTGGTGTTTAAGTGATGCCTAGAGATGTTGAGTGAGTAGACTCCTTTAAAAGAGGGTAGAAAAGTAATTCACCTTTGTTTAGAATCATCTTGTGTGATGGGTGTGAAGGCTTAGTGATGACTTACTCCGACCTTATAAATTGAAAGAAGTGATGCTTAAAAGAGTTTGTATAGGCTTGCTCCCAAGGGGGAGATAATATGCTTAGATAGCAAGGTCGGTGAGTGTTCTTGATTTTAATGATTTAAGTTGACTTGAATTCTCACCTTGAGTGGTGTTGGTTAGATTTTGTGAGCAAGAGTTCCCTATAAGAACCTCTCTAAGTTAGAAGTATGATAAGTCCACAGTTTGGACAAATTTAGGGCTATATTTTAATATAATTAGTGTCCTAAATTGCATATTTTGTCTCAATAACTGATGTAAACCCTTAAGTTTCAGGTATTTGGATCGAGAGACAAAGCTTGGACGCTATCAAGCAAAAAGGAACAATGCGGCTGAAAGAACGGAGAAAAGACTTCCTAAGGATTGCCTAAACTATTAGGCGAGTCACCGAAAGGTCCTAAATATCCCGCAGAATATTCTAGTGTGCTAAGCCCTGAAGGAGAAGGTCAAGTCTGCGATGAAAATGAGTAGTCGGCGCATCACTGTTCTGTGAAGCAGCACTCTATCACCCAATGCTTCAAAATGCGAGAGTGTTGAAGGCAAAAGCAGAAAAGTGATAAACCAGACCAAAGGGCGGATGGCCGAGTGTGTCGGCGATCCTAACTAACTGCGTCGAATGATCCTCTGCAGCCTAATTTTTCAAACACTATAAATACTTGTTTAAATTGTTAGCTTAGTATCAGACTTTAGAGTCAAATTATTTATTTTTCAGACTAAGAATATTTCAGTTTTAGTTCTTAAAGTTTTTGGAGACATTGTGCTTGAACTTCAACATTTGAAGATTTTCAATTCCAAGAAATTAGAAGTGGGTCTCGAGAATCTTCATCCTCGACGTGTGTAAATACTTTAGTCATCGTACCCACTTGATGGACACAATTGTTGGTATCGATTTATATTTCTTTTTCATGTCTAACTAAAACCCCAATTCTTGGGGTGTGATTTTGTGAATATGGGTTAAATCTACTATTGGGTGATGCTTATTGTTGGTATATTCACTGTTTAAATGTGATTTCATTTAATAGTTGTGTTTGCACTTAATGAGATTGTAATTGCAAATATGATTTCATCTCATTGTTTTTGGCTTGCTCGAGAGAGAGGTTTTAAAACTAAGACTACTAAATCGATAGTCGGTGGTTATTGGGTCGTCGTGGATTAAGCTTAAGAGAGTGAATCCTAGGCCCTCTCCCACACTTTCAGCTCAAGAGAGTGAATGGGCTAAGGTGGAGGTTGTGCTTAAATGCGGCAACTTAGTGTTCTAGAGAAACCTAGTTGATTCGGGGTAAGTTGCTCGAGAGAGAGAATTTACCCCCACTAAAGTCTAGCCTAGTTACAAATATTCAGTGATGTACTACCAAAAGCATCCATCCGAAAGTATCTTTTATCCCATATTCATATCACATCCGAGAATCTCATCTCCCTATCTCATTTCCTTATATTTTTGTCGTGTTTGTTGATTAGCTAATACAAACACCCATTGATAATTGATGCTTGCGTCACCCCTTATATTTATTATGTTTTTATTCGTTAATATTTATAGCTATGACTGATTAGAACTTAATTTTATTTTTCTATTAATTCTCGAAACCACTCCCTATGGGAATGATCCCAACCCTTGGTTGGGTTATATCACTACACACAATCATTGGCACTTGAACCAAAGTAGTGTCCTGATACGTGAGGTCAAAATGGCGTCGCTGCAGGGGAGTGTTGTTATTTGAGAATTTGTAGTTAAGTAGGATTTTCGTTCTTGTTAGTTGTAGTTTACTTACTTAATTTTTAGTGTTGTTTTGTTTGTTTGTGTGACTATTTAAGGAAAAATGGGTGAGAATGAATTCTATGGGTATCAAACGGATCACCCTCTTCTAAAATTGTTGAACCTTAGGGACAATCTCCAGACATTCAAGCAAGTAGGGGGTGAAACCATCCAAGAGATGTGGCTGAAATTCCAAGCAGTTCTACACCCATGCCCAAATCATGGGATGTTTGCTAAAGTGCTACTAGAGTGCTTCTATAGGGGTCTTGGACCCGAAAATAGAAGTACCGCTAACCAACTTTTTGAGGGTTGCTTGCTACAACAACCCAGTAGATAAACTCCTCGACGGCATAGTTAAGACCAACAAGGAAACAAAGAGAAAACAAGAGTGGGATACAATGTTAACTCAACTGAATTTCTTAACCAAGAAAGTCATGGAATTGGAAGAGCAGTCCACGAAAAAGCTCAATCACTTTCCCCTTCACAAGTGCGAAAAGGGAAAGAAGCAGGAAAATGGGAAAAATGAAGAAGTCCTCTCACTCATTTAACACAAGATCGAAGAACAAGATAAGGTGTTGAAAGAGATAAAAGAGAACATCGAAATGTTAAATCAGACAACAACTTCCAATTCCATGATTAATTAGCTACATGACGCACATATATACCAACTGATAGGATGTCTCTTTTTACAGAGCAAAAAGGAGTCTCCTAATGACACCATGGCCTACTCCGAAGAAGAGGATTAGGTGTTAACTTGCGTCATGCCACGATGTTAACTAAGGCGTTGTTTGGGAGGCAACCCAAAAATACTTTTATTGTTTTTTGTTTGTTTGTAAAATAATGGTGTTTTGGTTGTGCAGGATAAAGTGTGGGATGTGTTAGGAAAGAAGGAGATGGGCGAGCAAAATAGTCTATTCAGCGCATCACTGAAGAGGTCGGCAAACCCGACCTAATCTACCGTGTGACTCAAGACATCTTCAAATTGGGGTCTATAAAACTCGACGAGCCTAGGAAATTATTGGCGAATCACTGACCATGTCAACGATATCGACGGAGATCGCCGTTGGGACCCCCACACTAACTGGAGGTTCTGTAAAATTTGGTGAGGTAAATAAACACTCGGCGAATCGCCGAGAGGATAGGCGAGCTCGACTAATGTCGCCAAATAGGCAAAAACTGGATGGGTTTTGAAGCCAAAGGTTTAAATTCTCAAACTCTTTCACTTTTATGCATTTTCATTCTACCATCCGCACACCTGCACTTTATTGTCTATTTTTGAATTTTCTAAGTGTTTTAGTCTCAATTTGTGCTCGGAACTTAGATTACGTTGCTGCCTAGCGATTCAATCCTAATTTATTCAGTATCGAAGGTTAGTTTCCAAACCCTAAGCTATTTTTATCAATTTCATACTCAAATACAATGGTATTATCTTGTTGAATTGTGTTAGGTTTCTTTGCTAAGAGTTAATTTGTTTGAATGCATGATTTAATTTGATAATCTTGCTCGAGTAGTTATTACTATTGAATTCTTGTAATTGTATGCCTTAAACTGGATAAAAATTTGAAGGGTTGTGTTGGGGTGCTATGTGTCTGAACTTAATTGCACTACTGCATGCTTTGATTTTGTTTTTGGGGCTTACGGGGTTAAATTCGAGAAGTTGGGTTGAAAACAGGCACGTTGAGCCATTTGGCGAGCTGGGTCAAGCTCGTCGAACCACTTGGTGACTCGCCTTATGTCCCCATCTCGCCCTTGATTTCATGTTTTATTTGATGATTGATTTTATTACCTTCGGCAAGAAGCTTGATGTCGCCAAAAGCACTCGGTGACTCGCCGAAAGTCTTTTCTTTCACCTTTGTATGCACCCCTGAACCTTTATGCATTGTAACTTTCAGCGGGCCTGTCCTTGTTCATCGAAAGCTATCGGCGACACGCCGAGTGGTTCCCCCATCGCCTACTTGCTGCAGTTTTAGAGCTAATTCCTTCAGCGAGCTCAATCTAGCTCGCCCAAGAAATTCAGTGATTCGCCTTCTGGTTTGGTGAGTCTGTCTGAAATTGTTCTGCTGTGCTTTTATTTAAGTTTTTCTATATTCTCTTCGAGATTTTATAGACATGACTAAATCAAAAGATGCTGAAAGAATAACACAAGCCCAAGAGAAGTCCAAAGGAATTGCGATAAATGAGAATGCAGCTATATCGAAAGGCAAAGCTACGAAACTACCCACAACCACTGGAAAAAGCAAGGGCAAGAGGCCCACTCTGCCAGGAAGACCGTTACCCTAGACCCTAATATTCCTTCATGGGCTCGAGGATTCTGCAAAGCTGTGCATGTCTTTCTGGCGGACTCAGAATCAACAAACCCTGGTTAATCCGGCACTATTGTTCCCCCTGAGGTGACCCCGGGCACTGATGCCCAGGATCAGGATGAGGCATCGGGCAATAATGCCCAGAAAAATAGAGCAGGATCCCCTTTTTACCCCCCTCTCTATCTTTCTATATTTTAAATTCTAGATATAATGTTATTTGCATTTGAGGACAAATGGTTTTTATTTGTGGTGGGGTGAGACCCACCTTTTGTGTGAATATTGATGTTCGTGTTTTGTGTATATGTTTGGGTCGTTGTGCATAAAATTGTGTTTTACACTGTTTTAGTGGATGTTTGAGCTTGTGGCTCCTTCTAATTTAAATTGTAAGTGATTTTGACCCTTCCAAAAAATTTTACACCTCTTATATGCACCTAAATATGGATGTTCTTTAGCAAATTTAAGTCTTGGTTTTGATCAATATCGATGAATCAAATAGTGCTCACAATCGAACGAACATGAATGTGCGGCTACGATGAGACCAAGTGAAGTTACATAGTCAATATGTGAACTCTTTGCCTCTCATTGTGACTACCCAATTATCGAATAGATTTTCTTGTGATTATCGTTGCACACTAGCGAAAGTGTGGAGTCTTGTTTGATTTTGGTGTCGATGCCTTATGTGATGACCTTACTATGAACCATGCATGATCACACCTACAATTTGCCCCGTTGGTCGGGTCGACTAAGTAAGGCTATCTCTTGATATGATCTTAGGAAACTTCGAAGTGTGTGAGCCAATTAGACACATACCTCTTTTGTGGCCTACCTTGTGAGTGTGTGAACTTCTTTTCAACACCCCTTGAGCCTTACCTTTCCTTGGAAGAAACTTGATGAAAACATGAACTTTCTTAATCCGCAACCTATAATCCTCTTGATTTGTAGTTGATTGAATAGCCAACTTAGACCAAAAGCCTAAGTTGGGGGTGTGGTAAAAAGAGAAGGCAAGTCAAGAAGTGCAAGAGAAGTCCCCTTAACCCATGGTGTTGAGAAAAATGGAACCCCTCCATACAAAAAAAAGAGAGAAAAGAAAAGAAAATAAAAAGAAAAAGTTGTGAAATAAATTTATAAGAAATGCGGTTCCGAACAATCCATGGAAAGTGAATAATGGGATGACTTATAAGCAATAAAGAAAGTGATGAAAGAAGAGGAAAGAGAGTGTTATGAGCACCACATTTCATGAGGATGAAAGTCACTGAGCCTAAATGACCATACATTTGCACTCAGCCTTGTTACAAGCCTTGAAAAAACCTTTTTGATCTTGAGTGAGCTGAAGCAAATGTCAATTGGAAAATATGGGCAAACCTATGGGTGAAAGAATGCATTGTGTTCTTCTTTGTGAGAGTGAGCATTGCATTTGATTCCGGAACTTTAAATTGTTGAACCATTGTGTGTGAATATGGAATCATTCTTTTGTGTGAGGGCATTTGAATACCTTTGTTGATCTTGAACTTGCATTTGAAGCAAGTATAGTGAGCTTGAGAATCTTTGGTAATGGTGTGTCACAACTTGAGTCTGAGTATACAATTGATCCTTGCATGAGTAAATTGAGCCTTGTTGTGTACATTCATGATTGAGTCTTGTGTAGCACTGTTTGAGACATCCTTTTTGAACTATTGAACTTGAGTTTAGTTGAGGACAAGAAAAAGTTTAAGTTGGGGGTGTTGATGAGTCCATAATTTGGACTCATTTAGGGCTATATTTTAATAGAATTAGTGTCCTCAAATGCATATTTTGTCTTCATAATTGATGTAAACCCTTAAGTTTCAGGTATTTGGATTGAGAGACCAAGCTTGGACGCTATCAAGAAAAAAGGAACAAAGAGGCTGAAAGAATGGAGAAAAGACTTCCTGAGGATTGCCTAAACTATTAGGCGAGTCACCCAAAGGTCCTAAATCCCACCGAATGTTCCAGTGTGCGGAGCCCTGAAGGAGAAGGTCAAGTCTATGATGAAAATGAGTCGTCAGTGCGTCACCAAGCAGTTCCACAAAGAAGCACTCTATCGCCCAATGCCTCAAAATGTGAGAATGCTGAAGGCAAAAGCAGAAAGGTGATGAACCATACCAAAGGGCGGATCACCGAGTGTGTCGGCGATCCCGACTAACTACGCTGAATGATTCTCCGCAGCCCACATTTTTAAACACTATAAATACTTGTTTAAATTGTTAGATTAGTATCAGACTTTAGAGACAAAATTTTATTTTTGAGACCAAGAATATTTCAGTTTTAGTTCTTACAGTTTTTGGAGACATTGTGCTTGAACTTGAAAATTTGAAGATTTTCAATTCCAAGAAATTGGAAGTGGATCTTGAAGAATCTTCATCCTTGACGTGTTTAAAAACTTTATTCATCGTACCCACTTGATGGAAACACTTGTTGGTATCGATTTCTATCTCTTTTTCATGTCTAGGTAAAACCCCAATTCTTGGGGTGTGATTTTGTGAATATTGGTTAAATCTATTGTTGGGTGTTGGTTATTGTTGGTATATTCGTTGTTTTAATGTGATTTCATTTAGTAGTTGTGTTTGAACTTAATGAGATTATAGTTGCAAATACGATTTCATTTCAGTGTTTTAGGCTTGCTCGAGAAAGAGGTTTTAAAACTAAGACTACTAAATCGATAGCCAATGGTTATTGGGTCATCGTTGGTTCATCTCGAGAGAGTGCATCCTAGGCCCTCTCCCACACTTTCAGCTCGAGAGAGTGAATAATCTAAGGCGCGCGGAGGCTGTGCTTAAATGCGGCACCTCGATGTTCTAGAGAAACGGAGTTGATTCGGGGTAAGTTGCTTGAGAGAGAATTTACCCCCACTAAAGTCTAGCCTAGTTACAAATATTCAGCGATGTATTATCAATAGCATAGACCCGATAGTGTCTTTTATCTCATATTCCTATCACATTCCAATAAACCCATCTCCTTATCTCGTTTCCTTATATTTTTGTCATTTTTGCTGATTAGCTAATACAAACCCCCATTGATAATTGACGCTTGCATCACCCCTTAGATTTAGTATGTTTTTATTCGTTAATATTTATAGCTATAACTGATTAGAACTTAATTTTACTTTTCTATTAACTCTCGAAACCACTCCCTGTGGGAATGATCCTAACCCTTGGTTGGGTTATATCACTACACGTGATCGTTGGCACTTGAACCGAAGTAGTGTCCTGATACGTGAAGTCAAAGTACCGGTTGGGATCTTAAACCGGCAAGTTAAGAAATATAAGAGTAAAGAAGTTCCTTCCAAGAAATGTTAAGGAGTGATATCCTAGTAAGGGTTTTGGTAAAGGATGCTACTAGAGTTGACAAAGGAGCTCTTCTGGATGAAGGCACCGGTATGTTGATAGTTCCTTATAGTTGTGAATGTTTAATTGAGGTCCCTATGTTATTTTCATGTTAGCCTTAGTATGGGTTTACTCCCAAGGGGGAGATGGTATGATTAGAAAGTAAGGTTGTTGAGAGTTCTGATATCCTTTTCTCTTTCTTTCTATTCCTATTCAAGCCTAAAACAAAGAGTTCCTTTTTGGCTTGTTTCATATTTTTGAGTCATGTGTGATTATGTGTTTCCATGGTCTCCTTATGATATGCATGTTCTTGATGAATTCATATTTAATGAGAAAATGATTTTTTATGATTTATGTTCCTCATGTTGATGTGCATTTAGTACGAGTTGACTATATGCTTTATGAGGTGAAATTTTCAACATGCCTAAATGTTCTTATGAGAAAATTTTCATAATTGATTCATGATGTAATGATGAGCATGCTTTGAGTTGGAGAAGGTAATTCCTCCAATGTAATGAGAAATGTTGAAGTTCTCATGCATAATGACTTTGTAGATGTAGTTCCTACTTTCTTGAGTTGCATGGAATATGTTTGAGATGGAGTTGATGTTTCCTCCTTGTTTTGTGCATTATTATGATGTTTCATGCATGATGGGCTGCAAGTCTTGAGTCTTTAATCCCGTAAAATGTTTAAAGTGTCATTCGAGGATGAATGTTCCCAAGGAGGAGATATTGTTACGACTCGGAAAACTAGTAGGTGAAACTAGAGCCTAACGAGTGTGTTGTTGAGTTTGATGTGTGATTTTATGTTTTAAAATGAATTCCCGAACTTAGGTTGAGGGGTTTAGGGGTTAAACTTTAAGGTACGACTCCGTAACGACCAACCAAGGGTCCTTGAGGAGGACCCTAAGTCTAACCCCAAGGCTGCCTCAAGAACCTAGAATTTGCCAAAATGTTGTAGGCTACGGATGGGACCTATGCCCCGTAGGTCCATCCACGCCCATGGGAGAGGCTTCGTATGTCAAGACCCCCATTTATAGAGTTGCAGCCACCATCCATTGACCTGCAGGACGGGAGGTGACTGATGAGTCCACAAATTGGACTCATTTAGGGCTATATTTTGATAGAATTAGTATCCTCAAATGCACATTTTATCTCAATATTTGATGAAAACCCTTAAGTTTTAGGTATTTGAAGTTTGAGGGAAAGCATGGACACTACTTAGCAAAAAGGAACAAAGGCAGCTGAAAGAACGAAGAAATGAAGATCTGAGAATCGCCGAACCCGTTCGGTGAGTCGGCAAAAGGTCTTATCCTCGCCTTTTGTTCCAGTGTGTTGAACCCTGAAGGAAAGGATCAAATCGGCGGTGAAAATGAGCAGTCGGTGTGTCATCGAGAAGTTCCGTGAAGCAGTACTATGTCACCCAATGATCCAAAACACGACGATACTGAAGGATAGAGAAAAATGGCAATGAAACCTACCAAAGGGAGGATCGCCGAGTTGATCGGCGATCTCGACTAACAACGCCAAATGATCCACTGCAGCACAAATTTTTGAAAACTATAAATACTCGTTGAGAATTATTATTCTAGGATCGAATTTTTAGCTTTGAACAGTAAATTTTTAGACTTTGCTTCTATTTTTGAGTTCTATGTTTGGAGAGGGTTTTGAATAACTTGAAAGTTCAAAAGATTTCAACTCCAAGATTTTGGACTTGGGTCTTGTGGATTATTCACTCTTGGCTTGTTTTGAGACTTAAATCTTCATACCCATTTGAATGAAAACTCATATTGGTATAAATTTCTATCTCTTTTGCATGTCTAGCTAAAACCCCAATTCTTGGGGTATGATTTTGTGAAGATGGGTTAGATTATATGTTGGGTCTTACTTGTTGATGATTTATTTGTTGTTTAGATGTGATTTCATTTAGTAGTTGTGGTGGAACTTACTGAAATTATAGTTGCAAATACGATTTCACCTTTGTGTTTTTGGCTTGCTGGAGAGAGAGGTCGTAAAACTAAGACTACTAAATTGATGGCCATTGGGATTAGGTCGACATGAGGTTCAGCTCGAGAGAGTGAACCCCAGTCCTTCTCCCACACACTCAGCTCGAAAGAGTGAGTGGGCTAAGCTGGAGGTTATTTTTCATGCGGCAACTTGGTGTTCGAGAGAAACCGAGTTGATTTGGGGTAAGTTGCTCGAGAGAAAATTTACCCCACTATAGTCTAGCCTAGTCACAAATATTCAACGGATTTATTATCAAAATCATGTACCCAATAGTTTAGTTTATCCCGTATTCCTATCACATCCCAAGAATCCACTCTCCTTGATTAGTACTCTTTGGATTTTCGCTGATTTTCGCTTACTTGTTACAAACCCCCATTGTTAATTGGCACGTTTGTGTCACCCCTTAGATTTAGTATGTTTGTATTTGATAATGTTTTTAGCTATGACTAATTAGAACTTAATTTTATTTTTCTATTAATTCTCAAGCCCACTCCCTTGGGATTCGACCCCAACCCTTGGTTGGGTTAGTTTACTAATGTACGATCGTAGACACTTGCATTGAAAGTTGTGTCTTGATTACGCAAACATCAAAATGGCGCCGCTTCCAGGGAGTGGTGTTACTTGAGAATTCTTAGTTTAGTAAATTTTTTGTTCTTGTTAATTATAGTTTTACTTACTTAATTTTTTGTTTTTCTTTGTTGCTTGTTTCTGTATTGAAGCAGAAAAATGGATATGAAGGATCATTATGGGTATCAAACAGATCACCCCTTCTTGAAACTGTTGAACCTTAGGGACAATCTCCTAACGTTCAAACAAGCAGGGGATGTAACTATTCAGGAAATGTGGTTGAAGTTTCAGGCAGTGCTGCAACCATGCCCCACTCATGGGATGACCGACAAGGTGCTACTAGAGAGCTTCTATAGGGGTCTTGGACCCAAAAATAAAAGTAATGCTGATCAACTTTTTGCGGGTGGTATTCTACACCAACCCTATGAAGTCGTAGACAAACTCCTATATGGCATAATTGAAGCCAACAAGGACACCAACAAGAAACAAGAGTGGGATGCACTGTTAACTCAGTTGGATTTCTTATCCAAAAGAGTCTTGGAGTTGGAAACATAGACCTTGGAAAGGGACAAGCACTTCTCCCTTTGAGAGTGTACAAAGGGGAAGAAAAAGGAGGGCATATAAAACGACAAAGTCCTCTCGCTCATTTAACAAAAAATAAAAGAACAAGACAAGATGTTGAATGAGATGAAACAAAATATCAAAATGTTGAATCAGACAACTACCGCAAAATCCATGACTATTCAGCTGCAAGATGCCCAGATAGGCCATTTGATATCAGGTCGCTATCCACCGTTTGCTGAGGATTAGCCTAGTTACACCATGGGTGACTCCGAAAATAAGGACTAGGTGTTGCATCATGCCGTGACGTTAACTAAGGCACTATTTGGGAGGCAACTCAAAACCCTTTTCGCTTTTATTTATGCTCTGGTAAAATAATGGTGTGTTATTTGTACAGGTTGAAGTGTGGAAGGTGTTCAAAAAAGTGTAGGATGGCGAGCAACAAGTACAGTCGGCGAATCGCCGAGGAGGTTGACGAGTCCGACCTAATCCGCCATTTGACTCAAAACATATTCAAATCGGAGTCTGTAAAACTCGGCGAGCCCAAGAAATTATTGGCGAGACCATGTCGGTGACCCCAACGTGGACTGCCATTTTGACACCATAGTAATTGGAGGTCCGGTAAAACTCGACGAGGTAAATGACTACTCAGCGAAATGCCGAGTGGTTCCACAATCATGACTAATGTCACCGAATGGGCAAGAAATGGACGGTTTTTTGGGTCACAAGTTTAAAAATTCTAATTCATTCACTTTCCCTCACTTGTTATCTTTCCAAACTCACACCTGCACTCGAGTTTCTATATTTCTTGCGGTGTTAGAATATTATTAGTGTTGATTTGTGCTCGGAGTTAGATTACATTACCGCCTAGCATTCCAATCCTCTCTTAGTCTACACCAAAGGTTGGTTTTCTATTCCCCGAGTTCATCGTAGTGAAAATTGTGCTCATTTGCAATTGATCTTATTGATTTGTTGTGTGTTGGGCCTCTCCGATAAGCTTAGACTATTTACATACATGATTTAATCTGATAATCTTGCTCGAGTACTTGTAACTGTTGAATTCCCATAATTGTATGCCTTAAACTAGATTAAAATTCAAAGGGTTGTGTTTGGTTGCTATGGGTCCTACATTAATTGTACTAGTGCATACTTTGATATTGTTTCTGGGGTTTATGGGGTTGAATTCGAGAAGTTGGGTTGAAAATGGGCACGTTGAGCTATTTGACGAGTTGGGTCGAGCTCGCCGAACCACTCGCCATTTTGCCTAATGTCCCCATCTCGCCCTTAAATTTTAGGCTCTATGTGTTGATGGGTTCTGCAACTTTTGGCGAGAAGTTGAAGGTCACCAAAGACCTTCGGCGACTCATCGAAAGTCTCTTTTTATCCTTGTCAACTCCCCTGGATCTCTATGCACTGTGGCTTTCAGTGGACTAACCCTAAATCGCCGAATGATATTGGTGACACGCCGAAAGAGTCGGGGAAGCTCACTAGCAACTGATATCCGGTGCTTTTGTCAAATGTTTCTCTAACTTCTCTTTGAGATTTTGCAGATATGACTAAGTCTAAATCTGCTGAAAGAATAACGCCAGCTCAAGAGAAGCCCAAAGGGATTGCGATAAAGGAGGATGCAGTTACGTCGAAAGGAAAATCTTTGAAACTACCCACAACTACTGGGAAAGGCAAGGGCAAGAGACCCACTTCTGCTAGAAAAACCATTACCCTGGACCCTAATATTCCTTCATAGACCAAGGGATTCTGCAGGGCGGTGCATATCTTCCTGACGAACTCACACTCAACAGAACTTGGTGAATCTAGTACTATTGTTCCTCCTGAGCTGACTCCAGGCACTGATGCCCAGGCTCAGGGTGAGGCATCGGGCACTGAGACCCAGACAGAAGGAGCGACTATGTTCACAGGACCACCTCTTTACCTCCCTCTCTGTCTTTCTTTATTTTACATTTTGGATTCTGTGTTATTTGCATTTGAGGACAAATGTTTTTATTTGTGGTGGTGTGAGGCTCACCTTTTGTTTGCTATTTGTGACTCGTATTTTTTTTAGTATTTGGGTTGTGAGCTATTATTGTGTTAATACTGCTTTCTGTCGATGTTTGAGCTTGTGGCACCTTTTATTTTAAATTGCAAAATGATTTTGACTCGTCCAAAAATTCTTTCCACGTCTCGTGTGTTGAATGTGGCTGTTCTTTTACAAAATTTAAGTCTCAGTTCTGATCAATACCAATGACTTAAATAGTGCTCATGATCTAACGAACATGAATGTGTGGCAATGATGAGGCCAAATGAAGTTGCATAGACAATATATGAACTCTTTGCATCTTGTTATGACAAGCCTAGTATAAAATTGAGTCTCTTGTGATAATCATTGCACACTAGCGAAAGTGTGGAGTCTTGTTTGACTGTAGTGTCAATGCCTAGTCTGATGAGCTTACTTTGAACCATGCATGATAGATCCTAGAATTTTCCCCGTTGGTCCGATCGACTAAGTAAGGCTATCTCTTGATATGATCTTAGGCAACTTCAAAGAGTGTGAGCCAATTTGACATATACCTCTTTTGTGACCAACCCTGTGAGTGTGTGAACCTCTCTTGAAAAACCTTGAGCCTTACCTTTCTTTGGAAGAAACTTGATGAAATCATATCATTTCTTTATCCATTACCCATAATCCTCATGAAGTTGTGGTTAGTTTGAATAGCCAACTTAGGCCAAATGCCTAAGTTAGGGGTGTGGTGAAAAGAAAAGGTAAATCAAGAAGTGCAAGAAAGTCCCTCTTACCCATGGTTTTGAGAAAAAGGGAACCCCTCCACAAACATATATATATATATATATATATATGTTTGTGGAATAAAGTACATAAGAAATGGGTTTTTCCAAACAATCCATTGAAGGTGAATAATATGATGACTTATGATCACTAAAGAGAATGATGAAGGAAAAGAAAAGGACGTGTGTGAGCACCACATTTCATGAGGATGAAAGTCACTGAGCCTAAATGACCATACCTTTACACTCAACCTCATTACAAGCCTTGAAAAGACCTTTTTGATCTTGAGTGACCTGAAACAAATATTGATCGGAAAATACGGGCAAACCTATGGGTGAAAGCATGCATTGTGTTCTTCCTTGTGAGAGTGAGCGTTGCATTTGATTCCAGAACTTTAAATGATTAAACCTTTGTGTGTGAAATGAAATCATTCCTTGTGTGAGGGCATTTGAACACTTTGGTTGAGCTTGAACTTGCATTTGAAACAAGTATTGTGAGCATGAGATTCTTTGGTATTGGTGAGTCACAACTTGAATCTTTGAGTGCATAATTGACATTTGCATAAGTAAATAGAGTCTTGTTGCGTGCATTCATGATTGAGTCTTGTGCAGCACTATTCGAGACACCCTTTTTGAATGGCTGAGATTGACTTTGCTTGAGGACAAGCAAAAGTTTAAGTTGGGGTTGTTGATGAGTCCACAAATTGGATTCATTTAGGGATATATTTTGATAGAATTAGTGTCCTCAAATGCATATTTTATCTCAATATTTGATGAAAACACTTAAGTTTCAGGTATTTGAAGTTTGAGGGAAAGCATGGACACTACTTAGCAAAAAGGAACAAAGGCATCTGAAAGAATGAAAAAATGAAGATTTGAGAATCGTCGAACCCGTTCGGTGAGTCGCCAAAAGGTATTATCCTCGCCTTTTGTTCAAGTGTGCTGAACCATGAAGGAAAAGATCAAATCAGCGGTGAAAAGAAGCAGTTGGCATGTCGCCGAGAAGTTCCGTGAAGTAGTACTATGTCGCCCAATGATCCAAAACACGACGATGCTGAAAGATAGAGCAAACCGGCGATGAAACCTACCAAAGGGCAGATCGCCGAGTTGATCAACGATCTCGACTAACGACGCCGAATGCTGCAACACAAATTTTTGAAAACTATAAATACTCATTGAGAATTATTATTCTAGGATCAAATTTTTAGCTTTCAACGGTAGTTTTTCAGACTTTTCTTCTATTTTTGAGTTCTAAGTTTGGAGAGGGTTTTGAATTACTTGAAGGTTCAAAGGGTTTCAACTCCATGATTTTAGACTTGGGTCTTCTGGATTCTTCACTCTTGACTTGTTTTGAGACTTAAATCTTCATACCCATTTGAATGCAAACTCATATTGGTATAAATTTCTATCTCTTTTACATGTCTAGCTAAAACCCCAATTCTTGGGGTGTGATTTTGTGAAGATGGGTTAGATTATCTGTTGGGTCTTGCTTGTTGATGGTTTATTTGTTGTTTTGATGTGATTTCGTTTAGTAGTTGTGGTGGAACTTAATGAAATTGTAGTTGCAAATACAATTTCACCTTAGTGTTTTTGGCTTGCTCGAGAGAGAGGTCGTAAAACTAAGACTACTAAATTGATGTCCGGTGGGATTGGGTCGACATGAGGTTCAACTCGAGAGAGTGAACCCTAGTCCTTCTCCCACAGACTCAGCTCGAGAGAGTGAGTGGGCTAAGGCGGAGGTTGTTCTTCATATGGAAACTCGGTGTTCGAGAGAAACGGATTTGATTTAGGGTAAGTTGCTCGAGAGAAAATTTACCCCACTATAGTCTAGCCTAGTCACAAATATTCAACGGATTTATTATCAAAAGGATGTACCCAATAGTTTAGTTTATCCTATATTCCTATCACATCCTAAGAATCCCCTTTCCTTGATTAGTACTCTTTGCATTTTCGCTGATTTTTGCTTACTTGTTACAAACCCCCATTGTTAATTGACAATTTTGTGTCACCCCTTAGATTTAGTATGTTTGTATTCGACAATGTTTTTAGCTATGACTAATTAGAACTTAATTTTATTTTTCTATTAATTCTCAAGCCCACTCCCTTGGGGCTCAACCCCAACCCTTTGTTGGGTTGCTTTACTATTGTATGATCGTGGACACTTGCATTGGAAGTTGTGTCTTGATTACGCAAATATTAGTGACCCCACTCACGGTCTGTGAGTCCTGGGTCGTGAATGGCACTTGTGTTGCTGCCTCATTCATGGCCAAGGCTTGGACAGATTAGGTAATTCCAAATTAATTAGTTAATGAAGGGGGACGGTTTATATTGTTTTATTTCAGTTATTTAAGACTTTTAAAACTATTAAACACCCTTTTTCAATACATTATTCCAAAAACTCAAAATAGAAACCACCTCCTCCCCAAAATAATTTTGTCTCTAGAAGCCTCCATTTGAGAAGAAGAAGTCAAGTGGAGTTCAAGAGTTCATCTTTCTCACTCAATTTGGTGGAGTTTCTTCAATCAAGGTATGGTAGTCTTCATCCTTAGTTAAGTTTCATCCAAGGAGTCCCTTCAAAACAAGATTTCAAAGCTTCCAATTTCCCCCAAAAGTTAGGGTTTCAATCTAAGTCATGGGTTCAACATCAAAACGTTTTCAATGGTTTATTTATGACAAATTATGATTGAATTGATGAATTAAAGTTGATTTATGATGAATTTCACCATGAACCCATGATTCCCCCAAAATACTAAATTGTAAATTTATGATTTAGGTTGATTGATTATGGAAGCATGTTAAATCGATTATTTCTATATTGATTGAGTTATTGAATCAGGATATTCCCCTTATCTAATGTAGTATTCTATATGTTTGGGTTCAGATTGATTCATAGCCATGGAGGGCAAATTATGAAGAATTGATGTATAATCATGATGCTATGTGTATGCTTTGTGATTTCAATGAAAGTAATGTGATCACGTCTACAATGATATTCTGTTATTATGGAAAGGTTATTCTCAATTATACACTTGTGAATGGTGATGATGTATTGTGAAAGGTTTCTTCAATGTAATGTTATACCTTGAATTGGTAGGCTTAGGGCATCCTCTTCTTGTGTAAATGAAAGTGATCTTGATTGATGTACCTTGAATTGGTAGGCTTAGGGCATCCTCTTCTTGTGTAATTAAAGTATCTTGACTTAATAAACATTGAATTGGTAGACCTAATGGTGGTAGCCCTTTCATGTATTTAATAATGAACCTTGGATCAATAGACATAATGGTGGTAGTCCTTTCATAAACAATTAATAAAGTATTCTAAGGCTATGTCTTGAACCGGTAGACCTAATGGTGGTAGCCCTTTCACGATGAGTGTATGAACTACTATAATGTACCTTGAATTGGTAGACCTAATGGTGGTTGCCCCTTCTTGAGGATTCAATGAGCTATCCTAATAATGTACCTTGAATCGGTACACCTAATGGCGGTGGCCCTTTCATGTGTGTAATATACTTCACTTTGGGTCGGTAGACCTAATGGTTGTAGCCCTCTCGAGTGTAATAATATTAATAAAAATGAATTACTCTATGGGAATGTAAGCTTAGCACCGAGTGGATATGGTAAGATGGAATCTCTCCCCATGTTAGGTCGGGTTTCAATGAACATCTTTTTTATCCCAAAACTATGTGCCCACATAGGTCTTAGCTAGTGGATCCACCTAAGCTAAATTACCGGTTCTACCTTAAGCAAGTAGACCAACCCTTACGGCATAGGAGACACTGGATTCCATGGTTTGTTCACATGGTCTATGTCGGTAAGGGCTTATTCCCATCATGTGAGATACGACTCAAGCGGTTCTATGAAGTGTGGGTGGTAGTATGGGATTCCATCCATGCATTGCACGAGTAGGCTTTGAGATGGCTATGGTGTGATTCTCCAACTTAATGTCTAATGAATAAATGTGCTCTTAATTAAGATAATGAGAATGTTGACTTAAATTCTTAATGTAATGATGAATACTTTACTTGGAAATGTTATTATGAATTACTTTCCTTGTCATGACTTATGAAATGTGAATGTTCCTTATGCATGATTATTGACTAAAGATTAGTATGAAGAATGGTAAGTTCATCTATGGTGGCTTCAAAGTGGTACTTAGTATGAATGGTAGTATGGGATGTCATTCTTACATTGCACAAGTATATCTTAGAGTTACTTTAGCTGAAGGTTCTAAGATGTGGAAATGACTTATATGATGATTATTTTTTACTCTTATGCCTCTTATACAATTGCTTCATGATGTTTCTCAAAATTGACAAATGCATGGTTTTCAAACCAAATGTCCCTTTTAAGAATGATTTTTGCATAGCTATCATACTTAGCACATTTTTATGTGCTAACCCATACTTCTTCTAATTTCCTATAAAGTGTAGGTTCCGGCAATTGAGTTGATTCCTTCTAGTTCAAAATTTGGATCATCTATTTTCCAAAGCTTGTGGTATGTCCTCATGGATCCGAGGACAAGTGTTTATTTCCTGCAAGTACTAGACATTTTTTTAGACTTTCTACTGTATGGGTTGTGTCCCAAGAGTTTATTCTAAATTTGTATTAGATAGTTTGAGACAAAGTATAGAAAGACTTCTGCTTTCTTTTATGAAAATGACTTCGATTGTATGGTTTTAAAGATTTTGAATTCCGTATCATTTTCCTATGTTCTTATGTTATGAATGCTATGAGGCTTGTATGAGGCTCTTCAGAGTCTTGTACGCCGTGTTACGTCCGTGGTGTAGGCTCGGGTCGCACCAAAACCCATAAATCCCTAAACCTAAATAACTCTAAGCTCCAAACCCTATAAAGTCCAAAATCGTATATGATAAACCCAAGAAAACCCCAAGCCCTAAACCCTAAAAATCTAGATAAAACCCTTAACCTAAAATCCTAAATCTAAAAAAACTGTAAACCCTAAATCATAAACCGAAAGCCCTAAGAAACCCTAAACCTTAAGAAACCTTAAATCCTATAAACCCTAAATTAAACCCTAGAACCATTTAAAACAACTAAAAACCCTAAGATCTAAATGCAAAATCTTTAAAAACCTTAAACCATAAACCTAAAAAATACAAAAAAGAACCTAAGCCTTAAACTCTAAACCCTTAGAAACACTTAACCCTTAAAAACCCAAAAACCACTATACTTAAAAAGCTCTAAGCTCTAAACCCTATAAAGACCTAAATCGTATATGCTAAACTCTAAAAAATACAAAAACACCCTAAGCCCTAAACCTATAAAATCTTATTAAACATTAACCAAAAAAACCTGAAGCCCTAAACCATAAAATCCTAAATAAAACCCTTAACCTAAAAAAAACCTAAGCCCCAAACCCTAAACCCTAACCTAAAACACTAAATCCTAAACCACAACCCTAAGAAACCCTAAATCCTATAAACTATAAAAGAAAATCTAAAAACCATTGAAAACACCAAAAAACCCAAAGCTCTAAACCCTAAATCCTTAAAATCCATAAACCATAAGCCTAAAAATCACAAAAAAAAAACCTAAGCCTTAAACCCTAAACACTAAAATCCATAAGAAACACTTAACCCTTAAAAACCTAAAACAATTCTAAGCTCTAAACCCTACAAAGCCCTAAATCGTATATGCTAAACCCTAAAAAACTCAAAAAAATCCTAAGCCCTAAACCCTAAACCTATAAAATCTTAAAAAATATTAACCTAAAAACCAAAATAAAACCCTTAACCTAAAACCATAAACATAAAAAAACACTAAGTCATAAACCCTAACCTAAAACTCTAAATCGTAAAGGTAAAACCCTAAGAAACCCTAAACCTTAAACCTTAAGAAACCCTAAATCCTATAAACCCTAATATAAACCCTAAAATGCATTTAAAACACCTACAAAATCCTAAGCTCTAAACCCTAAATCCTATAAATTTGTTAAACATAAACCTGAAAAACACAAACAAAAAAAAAAAAAACTAAGCCCTAAACCCTAAACCCTAGAAAACCTTAAGATACACTTAACCCTTTAAAAATCCTAAAAAACCCAAAAATATCTAAACCTAAAAAAACTCTAAGCTCTAAACCCTATAAAGCCCTTAATTGTATATGCTAAGTCCTAAAAACACAAAAAAAAAACCTAAACCTATAAAACCCTAAAAAACCTTATCCTAAAAATCCGAAAGCCCTAAACCCTAAAAACCTAGATTAAACCCTTAACCTAAAACCCTATACCTATAAAAACCCTAATCCTTAAACCCTAAACCCTAACCTAAAACCCTAAATCCTAAACCTCAAACCCTAAGAAACTAAACCCTAAATTTTAAGAAAGCCTAAAATCCTATAAACCTTAACATAAATCCTAAAAAGCGTTTAAAACCCCTACAAAAACCCTAAGCTCTAAACCCTAATTCCTAAAAATCCGTAAACCTTAAACCTGAAAACACACAAACAAAAACCTAAACCATAAACCCATGAAAACTCTAAGAAACACTTAACCCTTAAAGACCCTAAAAACCCCAAAAACCCCTAAACCTGGAAAACTCTAAGCTCTAAACCCCCTATAAAGATCTAAACCGTATATGCTTAGCCATAAAAAAACAAAAACAAAAAACTTTAAGTCCTAAACCCTTAACCAATAAAACCCTAAAAACCTTAACCTAAAAAACCCTAAAAACCTAGATAAAACCCTTAACCTGAAACCCTAAACATAGAAAAATCCTAAGCCCTAAACCCTAAACCCAAAACTAAAACCCTAAATCCTAAACCTAAAACCCTAAATCCTAAACCTTAAGAAACACTAAATCCTATAAACCCTAAAATAAAACCTAAAACCCATTTAAAACCCCTAAAAATCCTAAGCTCTAAACCCTAAATCCTAACTATCCGTAAACCCTAAAACTAAAAAACACACAAAAAAAAAAAACTAAGAAACACTTAACCCTTAAAAACCTAAAAAAAACTCAAATACCCGTAAACCTAAAAACTCTAAGCTCTAAACCCTATAAAGCCAAAATTGTATATGCTAAACCCTAAAAAATACAACAAAAACTCTAAGCCCTAAACCTATAAAATCCTAAAAAACTTTAACCTAAAAACCCCAAAGCCCTAAACCTTAAAAATATAATTAAAACCCTTAACCTAAAACCCTAACCCCTAAATACCCCTAAGAAACACTTCACCCTTAAAAACTTAGAAAACCCAAAACAATTAACCTTAAAACATAAGCTCAAAATCCTATAAAGCTCTAAATCGTATACTCTAAACCCTAAAAAATACAAAAACAAAAACCTAAGCCTTAGACCCTAAGCCTATAAAACCCTTAGCCAAAAAAATCCAAAGCCTTAAACCCTGAAAACCCAGATAAAAGACTTTAACCTAAAACCCTAAACCTAAAAATAGCCTAAGCCCTCAACCCTAAACGCTAACCTAATACCCTAAATCCTAAACCAAAAAGCCTAAGAAACCATAAACCCTACATCCTATAAACCCTAAAATAAACCCAAAAAACAATTTAAAACCCCTACAAAACCCTAAGCTCTAAATCCAAAAATCCTAAAAATCCATAAATCCTAAACCTAAAAAACACAAAATAATAAACTGTAAGCCCTAATCCCTAAACCTTAAAAAACCCTAAGAAAAACTTAACCCTTAAAAAACCCTAAAAACCCAAAAATCCCTAAACCTAAAAAACTCTAAGCTCTAAACCCTAAACCCTATAAAGCCCTAAATCGTATATGCTAAACCCTAAAAAACACAAGAAAAACCCTAAGCCCTAAGCCCTAAACCCTAAACTTACAAAACCCTAAACACCTTAACCCAAAAAACCAAAAGCCCTAAACCCTAAAAATCTAGATGAAACCTTTAACCTAAAACCCTAAACATAAAAAAAAAAAAAACCTAACCTAAAACCCTAAGAAACCCTAAATGCTATATACCCTAAAATCCATTTAAAACCCCTAAAAAAACCTAAGATCTAAACCTAAATCCTAAAAATCCGTAAACCCTAAACCTAAAAAACACAAAAAATCCTACTCCCTATAGCGTAAGAAACACTAAACCCTTAAAAACCCTAAAAATAACCCAAAAACCTCTGTACCTAAACAACTATAAGCTCTAAACCCTATCAAAACCTAAATCGTATATGCTAAACCCTAATAAACACAACAAAAACCCAAAGCCCTAAATCCTAAAAACCTAAATAAAACCTTAAACCTAAAATGCTCTAAGCTCGAAACCCTAACCCTGACCTAAAACTCTAAATCCTAAACCGAAAATGCTAAGAATTCCTAAACCCTAAACTTTAAGAAACCCTAAATTCTATAAACCTTAAAATAAAACCTAAGAATCATTTAAAACCCCTAAAAACCCTTAAGCTCTAAACCCTAAATCCTTGAAATTGGTAAACCCTAAAACTAAAAAACACAAAAAAAAATATAAGACCTAAACCCTAAACCGTAAAAAAAACCCTAAGAAACACTTAACCCTTAAAAATACTAAAAAATCTCTAACAAACACTTAACCCTTAAAAACCCTAAAAAAAAACCAAAAAACCCCTAAACCTAAAATACTCTAAGCTCTAAACCCTATAAAACCCTAAATTGTATATGCTAAACCCTAAAAAATGCAAAATAACCCTAAGCCCTAAACCTAGATAAAACCCTTAACCTAAAACCCTTAACCTAGAAAAACCTTAAACCCTAACCTAAACCTCTAAATTCTAAACAAAAAAACGTAAGAAAGCCTATATCTTAAGAAACCCTAAATCCTATATAGCCTAAAACACACCCTAAAAACCATTTAAAACCCCTAAATAACCCTAAGCTCTAAATCCTAAATCCTAAAAATTTGTAAAAAACACAAAAAAAAAAACATAAGCCTTAAACCTTAAACCCTAAGAAACACTTAACCCTTAAAATCCCTAAAAAAAAAAAAAAAAAAACCTTAACCTAAAAGAAACTCTAAGCTCTAAACCCTATAAAGCCTTATATCCTATATGATAAACCCTAAAAACACAAAAAAAAAACCTAAGCCCTAAACCCTAAACCTATAAAATCCTAAAAAACCCAAATCCCTAAACCTTAAAAACCTAAATAAAACCCTTAACCTAAAACCTTAAACCTAAAAAAAATCTAAACCCTAAAACTGAAACCTAAAACCCTAAGAAACCCTAAACCTTAAGAAAGCCTAAATCCTATATATCCTAAAATAAACCCTAAAAATCATTTAAAACCCCTACAAAACCCTAAGCTCTAAACCCTAAATCCTAAAAATACATAAACCCTAAACCTAAAAAACACAAAAAACCCTAAGCCCTAAACCCTAAGAAACACTTAACCTTTAAAAACCCTTAAAAACCCAAAATCCCCAAAACCTAAAAAACTCCAAGCTCTAAACCCTATAAGGCCCTGAATCGTATAGGCTAAACCCTAAAAAACACAAAAAAAACTCTAAGCCCTAAACCGTAAACTTATGAAACCCTAAAAAACCAAAAGCCCTAAACCTTAAAATCCTAGATAAAACCCTTAAACTAAAACCCTAAACCTAAACTTCTAAGAAACCCTAAACCTTAAGAAACCCTAAATCCTATAAACCCTAATATAAAGACAAAAAAACCATTTAAAACCCCTAAAAATCCTAAGCTCTAAACTTGTATCCTAAAAATCCGTGAATCCTAAACCTAAAAATACAAAAACTCTAAACCCTAAAAAATCCTAAAAACACTTAACCTTAAAAAATCCTAAAAAACCCAAAACCCCCTAAACCTATTATAGACTCTAAGCTGTAAACCCTATTTAAACTGTATATGCTAAATCCTAAAAACACACAAAAAAACCTTAGCCCTAAACCCTTAACCTATAAAAACCTAAAAACCTTAACCTAAAAAACCCAAAGCACTAAACCCTAAATTCTAAACCTAAAGCCCTAAGAAACCCCAAATCTTAAGAAACCCCAAACCTTAAGAAACCCTAAATCCTATAAACCCTAAGCTCTAAACCCTATATCCTAAAATCCATAAACCCTAAACCTAAAAAACAAAAAAAACTAATACCTAAACCCTAAAAAACACTGAGAAACACTTGACCCTAAAAAAACAAAAAAAAACCTAAATCTAAAAAACTCTAAGCTCTTAAACCCTATAAAGTCATAAACCGTATATGCTTAACCCTATAAAACAAAAAAAAACCTAAGCCCTAAACCCTTAACCTATAAAACCCTAAAAATTCTTAACCTAAAAAACCCAAATCACTAACCCTAAAAAGCTATATAAAACCCTTAACCTAAAACTCTAAACCCTAAACCCTAAACCATAACCTAAAACCCTAAATCCTAAATCCTAAACATAAAACCGTAAACCTTAAGAAACCTTAAATCCTATAAACCATAAAACCAATTTATAACCCCTACAAAACCCTAAACTCTAAACCCTAAATCCGAAAATCTGTAAACCCTAAACCTAAAAAACAAAAAAAAAATCCCTAAACCCTATGAAACACTTAACCCTTCAAAACCCTAAAACCCAAAAACCCCTAAACCTAAAAAAACTCTAAGCTCTAAACCCAATAAAGACCTAAATTGTATATGCTAAACCCTAACTTATAAATCCTCAAAAAACCATAACCTAAAAAACCCAAAGCCCTAAACCCTAAAAACCTAGATAAAACCCTTAACCTAAAACCTTAAATCTAAGAAAACTCTAAACCCTAAATCCTAAACCGAAAGCCCAAAGAAACCCTAACCGTAAACTTTAAGAAATCTTAAATCCTATAAACCCTAAAATAAACCCTAAAACCATTTAAAACCCCTAAGATCTAAATGCTAAATCCTAAAAATCCATAAAACATAAACCTAAAAAACTCAAAAAAAACCTAAGCCCTAAACCCTAAAAAAAAAAAAAAAACTCAGAAACACTCAACCCTTATAAACCCTAAAAACCCTAAAACCCCTATACCTTAAAAACTCTAAGCTCTAAACCCTATAAAGACCTAAATCGTATATACTAAACTCTAAAAAAGCACAAAAACACCCTAAGCCCTAAACCCTAAGCCTATAAAATCTTACTAAAACTTAACCTAAAAACCCATAGCCCTAAACCCTTAAAGTCTAAATAAAACCCTTTACCTAAAAAAAGTCTAAGCCCCAAAAACTAAACCCTAACCTAAAACTCTAGATCCTAAACCAAAAACCCTAAGAAATCCTACATCTTAAGAAACCCTAAATCTTATAAACCCAAAAGAAAATCTAAAACCCATTTAAAACCCCTATAAAACCCAGAGTTGTAAACCATAAATCCTTAACATCCGTAAACCATAAACCTAAAAAATACAAAAAAAAAAAACTAAGCCCTAAACCGTAAATCCCTAAGAAACACTTAACCCTTCAAAATCCTAAAAAAAACCAAAAATCCCTAAACCTAAAAAACTCTAAGATCTAAACCCCATAAAGCCCTAAATCGTATATGCTAAACCCTTGAAAATTTTTAAAAAAAAACTAAGCCCTATACCCTAAATTTATAAAATCTTAAAAAATCTAAATCTAAAAAACCCATAGCCCTAAACCCTAAAAACCTAAATAAAACCCTTAACCTAAAACCCTAAACCTAAAAAAACCCTGAACCCTAAACCCTAAAAACTAAACAAAACCCTTAACCTAAAACCCTAAACATAAAAAAAAACCTAAACCGTAAACCCTAACCTAAAACTCTAAATCCTAAACGTAAAACCCTAAGAAACCCTAAACCCTAAACCTTAGGAAACCCTAAATCCTATAAACCTTAATATAAACCCTAAAAGCGTTTAAAACCCCTAAAAAATCCTTTGTTCTAAACCCTAAATCATATAAATTTGTTAACCTTAAACCTAAAAAAAAAAAAAAAAAAAAAAACCTAAACCCTAGAAAACCCTAAGATACACTTAACCCTTAAGACACTAAAAAAAACCAAAAATTGCTAAACCTAAAAAAAATCTAAGCTCTAAACCCAATAAAGCCCTAAATCGTATATGCTAAGCCCTAGAAATACACACAAAAAAACCCTAATCCCAAAACCCTAAACCTATAAAACCCTAAAAAACTTTAACCTAAAAAAAAGAAATCCCTAAACCCTAAAAACATAGATTAAACTCTTAACCTAAAACCCTATACCTAACCTTAACCCCTAAACCCTAAACCCTAACCTAAAACCCTAAATCGAATATCTAAAACCCTAAAAAACTCTAAACCCTAAACCTTAAGAAATCCTAAATCCTATATAACTTAATATAAATCCTAAAATGCATTTAAAACCCTTACAAACCCTAAGCTCTAAACCCTAATTCCTAAAAATCTGTAAACCTTAAACCTAAAAAACACAAAAAAAACAACCTAATCCCTAAACCCTAAACCTTAGAAAACCCTAAGAAACACTTAACCCTGAAAGACCCTAAAAAACCCAAAACCCCCAAACCTGAAAAACATTAAGCTCTAAACCCTATAAAGATCTAAACTGTATATACTAAACCCTAAAAAAAACACAAAAAAACCTAAGCCCTAAACCCTTAACCTATAAAACCCTAAAAACCTTAAACTAAAAAACCCAAAGCACTAAACCCTAAAAACCTAGATAAAACCCTTAACCAAAAACCCTAAACATAAAAAAACCCTAAGCCCTAAACCGTAAACCCAAAACTAAAACCCTAAATCCTAAACCTAAAACCCTAAGAAATCCTAAACCCTAAATCTTTAGAAACACTAAATCCTATAAACCTTAAAATAAAACCTAAAAAACATTTAAAACACCTAAAAATCCTAAGCTCTAAACACTAATTCCTAAAAATCTGTAAACCTTAAAAGTAAAAAACACAAAAAAACCCTAAGAAACACTTAAGCCTTAAAAACCTAAAAAGACTCAAAAACCCCTAAACCTCAAAACTCTAAGCTCTAAACCCTATAAAGACTAAAATTGTATATGCTAAACCCTATAAAACCCAACAAAAACCCTAAACCTTAAACCCTAAACCTATAAAACCCTAAAAACCTTAACCTAAAAAACCAAAAGTCATAAACCCTATAAAGATCTAAACCGTATATGCTAAACCCATAAAAACACAACAAAAAATCCTAAGCCCTAAACCCTAAACCTATAAAATCCTATAAAACTTTAACCTAAAAAACTCAAAGCCCTAAACCTTAAAAACCTAATTAAAACCCTTAACCTAAAACCCTAAACCCTAAACCCTAAAAAATCCTAAGAAACACTTCACCTTTAAAAACCTTAGAAAACACAAAACCCTTAAAGCTAAAAAACTGTAAGCTCAAAACCCTATAAAGCCCTATATTGTATACTCTAGACCCTAAAAAAAATAAGCCTTAGGCCCTAAACCTATAAAACCCTAAAAACCATTAACCAAGAAAACCCAAAGTCTTAAACCCTAAAAACCCAGATAAAGCCCTTTAACCTAAAACCCTAAACCTAAAAACACCCTAAGCCCTCAATGCTAAACCCTAAACCCTAACCTAATACCCTATATCCTAAACCTAAAACCCTAAGAAACCGTAAACCCTAAAACTTAAGAAACCCTAAATCCTATAAACCCTAAAAACCATTAAAAAACCCTACAATACCCTAAGCTCTAAACCCAAAATCCTAAAAATCAATTAATCCTAAATCTAAAGAACACAAAAAAAAAATCGAAAGCCTGAATCCCGAAACCCTAAAAGACCCTAAGAAACACTTAACCCTTAAAAAACCATAAAAACCCTAAAACCCCTAAACCTAAAAAACTCTAAGCTCTAAACCCTATAAAGCCCTAAATCGTATATGCTAAACCTTAGAAAACAAAACAAAAACCCTAAGCCCTAAACCCTAAACCTATAAAACTCTAAAAACATTAACCCAAAAACCGAAAACCCTAAAACCCTAAAAATAAAAAAACCCTAAACCCTAACCTAAAACAAAAAATCCTAAACCTAAATCCCTAAACCCTGAACCTTAAGCAACCCTTAATCCTATATACCCTAAAATAAACCCTAAAATCCATTTAAAACCCCTAAAAATCCCTAAGCTCTAAACCCTAAATCCTAAAAATCTGTAAACGCTAAACCTAAAAAACACCAAAAACCCTAAGCCTTAAACCCTAAGAAACACTTAACCCTTAAAAACCCTAAAAAACCCCAAAACCCCAAAACCTAAAAACTCTAACCTCTAAAACCCCTTTAAAGACCAAAATCTTATATGTCAAACCGTAAAAACACACAAAAAAAACCTAAGCCCTAAACCTATAAGACCCCAAAAAACCTTAACCTAAAAAAACCCAAAGCCCTAAACCCTAAAAACTAAGATAAAAACCTTAACCTAAAACCCTAAACCTAAAAAAACCCTAAGCCCTAAACCCTAAACCCTAACCTAAAACCCTAAACCTTAAGAAACCCTAAATCCTATATACCTAAAACCCATTGAAGACCCCTACAAGACCCTAAGCTGTAAACCCTAAATCCTAAAAATATGTAAACTCTAAACCTAAAAAATACAAAAAAACCTAAGCTCTAAACCCTAAACCCTAAAATATCATATAAACACTTAACACTAAAAAACCCCAAAACCCCTAAGCTCTAAACCCTATAAAGCCCTAAATCTTATATGCTAAACCCTAAAAAATACAAAAAAAAAAAAAAAAACCGTAAATCCGAAACCTACAAAACGTCAAAAAACCTTAACCTAAAAAATCCAAAGCCCTCAACCCTAAAAACCAAGAAAAACCCTAAACCCTAAATCTTAAGAAACCGCAAATCCTATATACCCTAAAATCCATTTAAAACTCCAAAAAACCTAAGATCTAAACCCTAAACCTAAAAAACACAATAAAAAACTACGCCCTAAACCCTAAGAAACACTAAATCATTAAAAACCCTAAAAAAAAAAAAAACTCTGTAACTAAAAAACTCTAAGCTCTAAACCCTAACAAGACCTAAATTGTATATGCTAAACCCTAAAAAACACAACAAAAGCCCTAAGTCCTAAACCCTAAACCAATAAAATCCTTAAAAATCTTAACTTAAAAAACCCAAAGCCCTAAACCCTAAAAACCTAAACAAAACCCTAAACCTATATAAACCCTAACCTAAAACTCTAAATCCTAAACCGAAAACCCAAAGAATTCCTAAACCCTAAACCTTAAGAAACCCTAAATCCTATAAAACCTAAAATAAAACCTAAGAAGCATTTAATACCCCTATAAGACCCTACTAAACCCTAAAAAAAACACACAAAAAAAAACCTAAGCCCTAAACCCTTAACAAATAAAACCCTAAAAAACCTTAACCCAAAAAACACAAAGCACTAAACCCTAAAAACCTAGTTAAAACTCTTATCCTAAAACCCTAACCATAGAAAAACCCTATGACCTAAACCCTAAACCCTAAGCTAAAGTCTAAAAAGCACAAAAACCCTAAGCCCTAAATCCTAAATCTAAAACACTAAGAAACCCTAAACCCTAACCTAAAACCCTAAATCCTAAACCTAAAGCCCTAAGAAACCCGAAACCCTAAACAATAATAAGCCCTAAATCCTATATACCCTAAAATAAACCCTAAAAACCATTTAAAACTCCTAAAAACCCTAAGCTCTATACTCTAAACCTAAAAGACACAAAAAAAAACCAAGCATTAAACCCTAAACCCTTAAAAACTGTAAGAAACACTTAACCCATAAAAACCGGAAAAAAAAACCCAAAAACCCCTTAACCTAAAAAACTCTAAGCTATAAACCCTATCAAGCCCTAAATCGTATATGCTAAATAATAAAAAATACAAAAAAAAAAACCTAAGCCCTAAACCCTAAACCTATAAATTCCTAAATAACCTTAACCTAAAAAACCCAAAGCCAAAATCCTAAAAACCTAAATAAAACCCATAACCTAAAACCCTAAACCTCAAAAAACCCTAAACTCTACCCTAAAACCCTCAAACCTTAACCTAAATCCCTAAGAAACCCTAAACTTTAAGAAACCCTAAATCCTTTATACCCTAAAATAAACCCTAAAAACCATTTAAAAATCGTACAAAACCCTAAGCTCTAAACCCTAAATCCTAAAAATCCATAAACCCTAAACCTAAAAAACACAAAAAATCCTAAACCCTAAGAAACACTTAACCCTTAAAAACCCTAAACCTAAAAAACTGTAAGCTCAAAACTCTTTAAAGCCCTAAATCGTATATGCTCAACCCTAAAAAAACACAAAAAATCCTAAACCCTAAGTAACACTTAACCCTTAAAAACCCTAAAAAACACAAAAAACCCTAAACCTAAAAAACTGTCAGCTCAAAACCCTTTAAGGCCCTAAATCGTATATGCTCAACCCTAGAAAAACACAAAAAACCCTAAGCCCTAAACCCTAAACCTATAAAAACCATAAAAAACCAAAAGCCCTAAACCCTAAAATCCTAGATAAAACCCTTAACCTAAAAATCCCTAAATCCTAAAAACACCTAAGAAACACTTAACCCTAAAAAACCAAAAAACCCTAAACCTAAGAAACTCTAAGTTCTAAACCCTATAAAGATCTAAACCATATATTCTAAACACTAAAAAACACAAAAAACTTAAGCCCTAAACCCTTAACCTATATAACCCAAAAAAACTTAACCTAAAAAAACCAAAGCACTAAACCCTAAAAACATAGATAAAATCCATAATCTAAAATCCTAAACTGAAAAAACCTCTAAGCCATAAACCCTAAACCCTAACCTAAAACCCTAATCCTAAACCTAAAACCCTAAGAAACCCTAAACACTAACCTAAAACCCTAAATCCTACACCTAAAGCCCTAAGAAACCCTAAACCCTACACCTTAAGAAACTCTAAATCCTATATACCATAAATTAAAACCTAAAAACCATTTAAAACCCCTACAAAACCTTATGACACCCTAAATCCTATAAACCCTTCTAAAAGCCTAATTCCTAAAACTAAAATTCTAAGAAACCCTAAACACTAAGCCTTAAGAATCCCTAAATCTTATAAACCCTAAAAACAATTTAAACCCCCTACAAAACCCTAAGATCTAAACGTAAATCCTAAAAATCCATAAATCCTAACTAAAAAACACAAAAAAAAAAACCTAAGCCCTAAACCAAAAACACTAAAAAAACCTAAGAAACATTTAACTCTTAAAAATCCTAAAAAGCCCAAAAATCTCTAAACCGAAGAAACTCTAATCTCTAAACCCTATAAAGCCCTAAATCGTATATGCTAAACACTAAAACACACAAAAAAAACCTAAGCCCTAAATCCTAAACCTCTAAAACCCTCTAAAACCAAAACATAAAAAACTCAAAGCCCTAAACCCTAAAAACTTAAATAAAACCCTTAACCTAAACCCCTACACCTAAAAATTCCCTAAACCCTTAACCCTAAACCCTAACATAAGATCCTAAATCCTAAACCTAAAACACTAAGAAACCCTAAACCCTAAACCTTATGAAACCCTAAATCCTATAAACCCTAAAAACCATTTAATACGCCTAAAACCCCCTATGCTCTAAACCCTAAATCCTAAAAATACGTAAACCCTAAACCTAATAAACACTAAAAAACACCTAAGCCCTAAACCCTAAACCTTAAAAAACACTAAGAAACACTTCACCCTTAAAAACCATAGAAAACCCAACACCCCTAAACCTAACAAACTCTAAGCTCAAAACCCTATAAAGCCCTAAATCGTATACATTAAACCCTAATAACAAGCAGAAAGAAACCCTAAGCTCAGAACCCTTAAACCTAGCCTAATACCCTAAATCCTAAACCTAAAACCCTAAGAAACCGTAAATGCTAAACCTTGAGAAATCCTAACTCCTATAAACCCTAAAATAAATCCTAAAACCATTTAAAACCCCTACAAATCCCTAGGGTCTAAACCCTAAATTCTAAAAATTCATAAATCCTAAACCTAAAAAACACAAAAATAACAATAACTCCTAAACCTTAAACCCTAAAAAGCTCAAAAAACCCAAAACCAAAAATACTCTAAGCTTTAAACCCTATAAAGCCGTAAATCGTATATGCTAAACCCTAAAAAACACAACAAAAACCCTAAACCTATAAAACCTAAAAATCTTAACCTAAAAACCAAAATCCCTAAACCCTAAAAACCTAGATAAAACCCTTAACCTAAAACCCTACAGCTAAAAAAACTCTAAACCCTAACCTAAAACCCTAAATTCTAAACCTAATGCCCTAAGAATCCTTAAACCCTAAACCTTAAAAAACACTAAATTCTATATATCATAAAATCCATTTAAAACCCCTAAAACCCCTAAGTTGTAGACCCTAAATCCTAAAAATCCATACACCCTAAACTTAAAAAACACAATAAACCCTAAGCCCTAAGAAACACTTAACCCTTAAAAACACTAAAAAAAACCTAAACCTAAAAAAACTCTAAGCTCTAAACCCTATAAAGCCCTAAATCTTATATGCCAAATCATAAAAAACACAAAAAAAAAAAAAACTAAGCCCTAAACCTATAAAACCCTAAAAAATCTTAACTTAAAAAACCGATAGCCCTAAATCCTAAAAACTTAGATAAAACCCTTAACCTAAAATCCTAATCCTGAAAAAACCCTAAACCCTAAACCCTAACCTAAAAGACTAAATCCTAAAACTAAAACCCTAATCCTAAAAAAACCTAAACACTAACCTGAAAGACTAAATCCTAAACCTAAAACCCTAAACCTTAAGAATCCTAAATACTATAAACCATGAAATCCATTTAAAAACCCTACAAGACCCTAAGCTCTAAACCCTAAATCCTAAAAATACGTAAACCACCCTAAAAACCTAGATAAAACCCTATGATACTCTTTACTCTAAACACCCTATGAAATACAACCCATAAAACCCTAAACCTAAAAAAAACTCTAAGATCTAAACCCTATATAACCCTAAATCGTATAGGCTAAACCCTAAAACCCACACACACAAAAAACCCAAGCCGTAAACCCTAAACCTATAAAACCTCAAAAAACCTTAACTTAAAAAACCCAAAGCCCTAAACCCTAAAAACCTAGATAAAATCCTTAACCAAAAACCCTAAACTTAGAGAAACCCTAAACCCTAAATCCTAAATCTAAAGCCCTAAGAAACCCTACACCCTAAACCTTAAGAAACCCTAAATCCTATAAACCCTAAAATAAACCCTAAAAACCATTTAAAACCCCAATGATATAAACCCTAAATCATAAAAATCCATAAACCCTAAACCTAAAAAACACAAGCCCTAACCCCTAAACCCTAAAAACCCCTTAGAAACACTTAACCCTTAAAAACCCTAAAAAAAACCAAAAACACCTATACCTAACAAACTCTAAGCTCTAAACCCTATAAAGACCTAAATCATATATGCTAAACACTAAAAACCACAATAAAATTCCTAACCCCAAACCCTAAACCTATAAAATCCTAAAAAACCAAACTACTAAACCCTAAAAACCAAGATTAAAATCTTAACCTAAAACCCTAAACCTAAAAAACCCCTAAGCCCTAAACCCTTATTTAAAACTCTAAATCTTAAACTAAAAACCCTAAGTAACCCTAAACCCTAAACTCGAAACCTTAAAAAACTCTAAATGCTATAAACCCTAAAATAAAACCTAAGAACCATTCAAAAACCCTAAGCTCTAAACCCTAAATCCTAAAAATCCATAAACCCTAAACCTATAAAACACAAAAAAAACTTAAGCCATAAACCCTAAGAAACACTTAACCATTAAAAGCCCTAAAAAAAACCGAAAACCACTAAACATAGAAATATCTAAGCTCTAAATCCTATAAAGCCCTAAATCGTATATGTTAAACCCTAAAAAACACAAAATAACCCTAATCCCTAAACCCTAAACATATAAAATCCTAAATGGACTTAACCTAAAAAAACCTAAACCCTAAACCCTAACCTAAAACCCTAAATCCTAACCTAAAACCCTAAATCCTAATCCTAAAACCATAAGAAACCCTAAACATTAAGCCTTAAGAAACCCTTAATCCTATAAACCCTATAATAAACCCTGTAAACCATTTTATACCCCTACAAAACCTTAATCTCTAAACCCTAAATCCTAAGAATTCCTAAACCTATACCTAAAAACCACAAAAAAAACCAAAGCCCTAATCCCTAAAAAACCCTAAGAAACACTTAACCCTAAAAAACCCAAACACCCCTAAACCTAAAAAAACTCTAAGCTCTAAACCCTATAAAGATCTAAGCCGTACATGCTAAACCCTAAAAAACACAAAAAAAAACCTGAGCCCTAAACCCTTAACTTATAAAACCCAGAAAAAAATTAACCTAACAAACACAATGCACTAAACTCTAAAAACCTATATAACACCCTTATCATAACACCCTAAACATAAAAAAACCCTATGCCCTAAACCTTAAACCCTAAGCTAAAACCTAGAAAACACAAAAACCCTAAGCCCTAAATCCTAAATCTAAAACCCTAAGAAACCTTAAACCCTAACCTAAAACCCTAAATCCTAAACCTAAAGCTATAAGAAATCCGAAACCCAAAACCATGAGAAACCCTAAATCCTATATACCCTAAAACCCATTTAAAACCCCAAAAAACCCTAAGCTCTAAACCCTACACCTAAAAGACACAAATCAAACCCAAGCCTTAAACCCTAAATGCTTAAAAACCCTAAGAAACACTTAACCCGTAAAAACCCTAAAAACAACCCAAAAACCCCTTAACCTAAAAAACTCTAATATCTAAACCCTATAAAGCCCTAAATTATATATGCTAAACCCTAAAAAACACAAAAAAAAAAAAACCTAAGCCCTAAACCATAAACCTATAAAATCCTAAATAACCTTAACCTAAAAAACCCAAAGCCCAATACCCTAAAAACCTAAATAAAACCCTTAACCCAAAACCCTAAACTCTAAGAAACCCTAAATCCTTTATACCCTAAAATAAACCCTAAAAACCATTTTAAAACCCTACAAAACCCTAAGCTCTAAACCCTAAATTCTAAAAATCCATAAACCATAAACCTAAAAAACACAAAAAATCATAAACCCTAAGTAACACTTAACCCTTAAAAACCCTATAAAACACAAAAAACCTTAAACCTAAAAAATTGTAAGCTCAAAACCTTTTAAGGCCCTAAATAGTATATGCTCAACCCTAAAAAAACACAAAATACCCTAGGCCTAAACCCTAAACCTATAAAAACCCTAAACAACCAAAAGCCCTAAACCCTAAAATCGTAGATAAAACTCTTAACCTAAAACCCTAAACCAAAATATACCTAAGCCCTAAATCCTAAAACAACCTAAGAAACCCTTTACCCTAAAAAAACCAAAAAACCCCTATAACTAAGAAACTCTAAGAAATCCTAAACCCTACACCTTAAGAAACCGTAAATCCTATATACCATAAAATAAAACCTAAAAACCATTTAAAACCCCTACAAAACCTTATGACACCCAAAATCCTATAAACCCTTCTAAAACCCTAATTCCTAAACCTACTATTCTAAGAAACCCTAAACGCTATGCCTTAAGAATCCCTAAATCCAATAAACCCTAAAAATAATTTAAACCCCCTAAAAAACCCTAAGCTCTAAACGTAAATCCTAAATATCCGTAAACTCTAACTAAAAAACACAAAAAACCCTAGGCCTTCACCATAAACACTAAGAAACCCTAAGAAACATTTAACTCTTAAAAATCCTAAAAAGCCCAAAAATCTCTAAACCGAAGAAACTCTACTCTCTAAACCCTATAAAGCCCTATTTCGTATAAGCTAAACCCTTAAAAAACAAAAAAAACTTAAGCCCTAAATCCTAAACCTCTAAAACCATAACCTAAAAAACTCAAAGCCCTAAACCCTTAAAACCTAAATAAAACCCTTAACCTAAAATCCAAAATTAAAAAAATCCCTAAACCATTTACCCCAAACCCTAACCTAAGATCCAAAATCCTAAACCTAAAACACTAAGAAACCCTAAACCCTAAACCTTATGAAACCCTGAATCTGATAAACCCTAAAAACCATTTAATACCCCTACAAAACCCTAAGCTCTAAACCCAAAATCCTAAAAATAGGTAAACCCTAAACCTACTAAACACTAAAAAAAACTTAAGCCCTAAATCCTAAACCTTAAAAAACCTTAAGAAACACTTCACCCTTAAAAACCATAGAAAACCCGACACCCCTAAACCTAAATAACCCTAAGCTCAAAACCCTATAAAGCACTAAATTGTATACGTTAAACCCTAATAAAATAAAGAAAGAAACCCTAAGCCCTAAACCCTAACCTAATACCCTAAATCCTAAACCTAAGAAACCGTAAATGCTAAACCTTGAGAAACCCTAAATCCTATAAACCCTAAAATAAGCCCTAAATCCATTTAAAACCCCTACAAATCCCTAAAGTCTAAACCCTAAATCCTAAAAATTCATAAATCTTAAACCTAAAGAACACAAAAATAACAATAACCCCTAAACCTTAAATACTAAAAAGCTCAAAAACACCTAAACAAAAAATACTCTAAGCTTTAAACCCTATGAAGCCCTAAATAGTATGTGCTCAACCCTAAAAAACACAACAAAAACCGTAAGCTCTAAACCCTAAACCTATAAAACCCTAAAAACCTTAACCTGAAAAGATCAAAAACCCTAAAACCAAAAATACTCTAATCTTTAAACCCTATAAAGCCCTAAATCGTATATGCTAAACCCTAAAAAACACAACAAAAACCCTAAACCTATAAAATCCTAAAAACCTTAACCTAAAAAACCAAAAGCCCTAAACCTTAAAAACCTAGATAAAACCCTTAACCTAAAACCCTAAAGCTAAAAAACCTCGAAACCCTAACCTAAAATCCTAAATCCTAAACCTAAAGCCCTAAGAATTCTTAAACCCTAAACGTTAAGAAACCCTAAATCCTATATATCATAAAATCCATTTAAAACCCCTAAAAACCCTAAGTTGTAGACCCTAAAACCTAAAAATCCATAAACCCTAAACTTAAAAAACATAATAAACCCTAAGAAACACCTAACCTTTAAAAACCCTAAAAAACTCAAAAACCCCTAAACCAAAAAAACTATAAGCTCTAAACCCTATAAAGCCCTAAATATTATATGCCAAACCCTAAAAAACACAAAAACAAAGCTAAGCCCTAAACCTATAAAACCCTAAATAACCTTAACTTAAAAAACCGAAAGCCCTTAATCCTAAAAACTTAGATAAAACCCTAATCCTAAAAAAACCCTAAACCCTAAACCCTAACCTAAAAGACTAAATCCTAAACCTAAAACCCTAAACCTTAAGAATCCTAAATCTTATAAACCCTGAAATCCATTTCAAACCCCTACAAGACCCTAAGCTCTAAACCCTAAATCCTAAAAATATGTAAACCCTAATCCCTAAACCCTAAAGACCTAGATAAACCATATGATACACTTAACCCTAAATAACACAAAAAAACCCTAAGCTCTTAACCCTAAACCCAAAAAAACCCTATGAAACACAACCCTAAAAATCTATAAAACCCCAAAAACACCTAAACCTAAAAAAACTCTAAGCTCTAAACCCTATATAACCCTAAATCGTATAGGCTAAACCCTAAAAACCACACAAAAAAAACCCTAAACCTATAAAACTACAAAAAACCTTAACTTAAAAAACCCGAAGCCCTAAACCCTAAAAACATAGAAAAACCCTAAACCCTAAATCCTAAATCTAAAGCCCTAAGAAAACCTAAACCCCAAACCTTAAGAAACCCTACAGCCTATAAACCCTCAAATAAACCCTAAAAATCATTTAAAACCCCAATGATATAAACCCTAAATCCTAAAAATCCATAAACCCTAAACCCTAAAAAACTCTTAGAAACACTTAACCCTTAAAAACCCTAAAAATAAACCAAAAAACCCCTATACCTAACAAATTCTAAGCTCTAAACCCTATAAAGTCCTAAATCATATATGCTAAATCCTTAAAAACACAATAAAATTCCTAAACCCAAACCCTAAACCTATAAAATCCTATAAACCCAAAGAACTAAAACCTAAGAACCAAGATAAAAATCTTAACTTAAAACCCTAAACCTAAAAAACTCCTAAGCCCTAAATCCTAAACCCTAATCTAAACCTCTAACTCCTAAACTAAAAACCCTAAGTAACCCTAAACCCTAAACCTTAAGAAACTCTAAATTCTATAAACCCTAAAATAAAAGCTAAGAACCATTTAAAAACCCTAAGCTCTAAACACTAAATCCTAAAAATCCATAAACCCTAAACCTAAAAAACACAAAAAAAACCTAAGACATAAACCCTAAGAAACACTTAACCATTAGAAACCCTAAAAAAAACTGAAAGCCACTAAACTTAGAAATATCTAATCTCTAAATCCTATAAAGACCTAAATCGTATATGTTAAACCCTAAAAAACACAAAATAACCCTAAGCCCTAAACCTATAAAATCCTAAATGGACTTAACCTTAAAAAAACCTAAACCCTAAACCCTAACCTAAAACCCTAAATCCTAATTCTAAAACCATAAGAAACCCTAAACCTTAAGCCTTAAGAAAACCTTAATCCTATAAACCCTATAATAAACCCTAAAAACCATTTTATACCTCTACAAAATCTTAATCTCTAAACCCTAAATCCTAAAAATTCCTAAACCTAAACATAAAAACCACAAAAAAAAACCTAAGCCCTAATCCCTAAAAACCCATAAGAAACACTTAACTCTAAAAAACCCAAACACCCCTAAACCTAAAAAAACTCTAAGCTCTAAAGCCTATAAACATCTAAGCCGTACATGCTAAATCCTAAAAAACACAAAAAAAAAAAAAACTAAGCCCTACACCCTTAACCTATAAAACCCAAAAAAACCTTAACCGAACAAACACAATGCACTAAACCATAAAAACCTATATAAAACCCTTATCTTAAAACCCTAAACATAAAAAAAAAACTATGCCTTAAACTTAAACCCTAACCTAAAACCTAAAATACACAAAATCTATAAGACCTAAATCCTAAATCTAAAACCCTAAGCAACCTTAAACCCTAACCTAAAACCCTAAATCCTAAACCTAAAGCTATAAGAAACCCGAAACCCAAAACCATAAGAAACCCTAAATCCAATATACCCTAAATTAAACCCTAAAACCCATTTAAAACCCCTAAAAACCCTAAGCTCTAAACCCTAAACCTAAAAGACACAAAACAAACCCAAGCCTTAAACCCTAAGAAACACTTAACTCGTAAAAACCCTAAAAAAAAAAAAAAAAAACTTAACCTAAAAAACTCCAAGCTCTAAACCCTATAAAGCCCTAAATCATATATGTTAAACCCTAAAAAACACAAAAAAAAAACCTAAGCCCTAAACCCTAAACCTATAAAATCCTAAATAACCTTAACCTAAAAAACCCAAAGCCCAAAACGCTAAAAACCTAAATAAAACCCTTAACCTAAAACCCTAAACCTAAAAAAACCCTAAACACTACCCTTAAACCTAAACCTAAATCCCTAAGAAGCCCTAAACTTTAAGAAACCCTAAATCCTTTATACCCTAAAATAAACCCTAAAAACCATTTTAAAACCCTACAAAACCCTAAGCTCTAAACCCTAAATCCTAAAAATCCATAAACCCTAAACGTAAAAAACACAAAAAATCCTTAACCCTAAGTAACATTTAACCCTTAAGCACCCTATAAAACACAAAAAATCCTAAACCTAAAATAATGTAAGCTCAAAACCCTTTAAGACCCTAAATCGTATATGCTCAACCCTAAAAAAATACAAAAAACCCTAAGCCCTAAACCCTAAACCTATAAAAACCCAAAAAAAAACAAAAGCCTTAAATTCTAAAATCCTAGATAAAACCCTTAACCTAAAACGCTAAACCTAAATATACCTAAGCCCTAAATCCTAAAAAACCCTAAGAAATCCTTAAACCTAAAAAAAACAAAAAAACCCTATAACTAAGAAACTCTAAGTTCTAAACCCTATAAAGATCCAAACCGTATATTCTAAACCCTAAAAAACACAAAAAAAAAAAAACATAAGCCCTAAAACCTTAACCTATATTACCCAAACAAACCTTAACCTAAAAAACCCAAAGCACTAAACCCTAAAAACCTCGATAAAAGACATAATCTAAAATCCTAAACTTGAAAAAAACCCTAAGCCCTAAACCCTAAACCCTCACCTAAAATCCTAAGAGACCCTAAACCCTAAATCCTAAACCTAAAGCCCTAAGAAACCCTAAACCCTACACCTTAAGAAACCCTAAATCCTATATAACATAAAATAAAACCTAAAAACCATTTAAAACCCTTACAAAACCTTATGACACTCTAAATCCTATAAACCCTTCTAAAACCCTAATTCTTAAACCTAAAATTCTAAGAAACCCTAAATTCTAAGCCTTAAGAATCCCTAAATTCTAAGCCTTAAGAATCCCTAAATTCTATAAACCCTAAAAACAATTTAAGACCCCTACAAAACCCTAAGCTCTAAATGTAAATCCTAAATATTCGTAAACCCTAACTAATAAACACCAAAAACCCTAAGCCCTAAACATAAACACTAAAAATCCCTAAGAAATATTTAACTCTTAAAAATCCTAAAAAGCCCAAAAATCTCTAAACCGAAGAAACTCTAATCTCTAAACCCTATAAAGCCCTAAATCGTATATGCTAAACCCTTAAAAACACCAAAAAAAACCTAAGCCCTAAATCCTAAACCTCTAAAACCCTCTAAAACCATAACCTAAAAAATCAAAGCCCTAAACCCTTAAAACCCAAATAAAACCCTTAACCTAAAACCCTAAACCTAAAAACTCCCTAAACCCTTAACCCCAAACCCTAACCTAAAATCCAAAATCGTAAACCTAAAACACTAAGAAACCCTAAACCCTAAACCTTATGAAACCCGAAATCTTATAAACCCTAAAATCCATTTAATACCCCTACAAAACCCTAAGCTCTAAACCCTAAATCCTAAAAATACGTTAACCATAAAAACTAATAAACACTAAAAAAAATCTAAACCCTAAACCTTAGAAAACCCTAAGAAACACTTCACCCTTAAAAACCAAAGAAAACCCAACACCCCTAACCCTAAATAACTCTAAGCTGAAAACCCTATGAAGCCCTAAATTGTATACGTTAAACCCTAATAAAATACAGAAAGAAACCCTAATCCCTAAACCCTAAACCCTAAGCTAATACCCTAAATCCCAAACCTAAAACCCTAAGAAACCGTAAACGCTAAACCTTGAGAAACCCTAACTCCTATAAACCATAAAATAAACCCTAAAACCATTTAAAACCCCTACAAATCCCTAAGGTCTAAACCCTAAATCCTAAAAATTCATAAATCCTAAACCTAAAAAACACAAAAATAACAATAACCCCTAAACCTTAAACCCTAAAAAGCTCAAAGACCTCTAAACAAAAAATACTCTAAGCTTTAAACCCTATGAAGCCCTAAATAGTATGTGCTAAACCCTAAAAAAATACAACAAAAATCCTAAGCTCTAAACCCTAAACCTTAAAAAACCCTAAGAAACAGTTCACCCTTAAAATCCATAGAAAACCCAACACCCCTAAACCTAAATAACTATAAGCTCAAAACCCTATAAAGCCCTAAATTGTATACGTTAGATCCTAATAAAATACAGAAAGAAACCTTAAGCCCTAAACCTTAAACCCTAACCTAATACCCTAAATCCTAAACCTAAGAAACCATAAATGCTAAACCTTGAGAAACCCTAACTCCTATAAATCCTAAAATAAACCCTAAAACCATTTAAAACCACTACAAATTCCTAAGGTCTAAACCCTAAATCCTAAAAATTCATAAATCCTAAACCTAAAGAACACAAAAATAACAATAACCCCTAAACCTTAAACCCTAAAAAGCTCAAAAACACCTAAACCAAAAATACTCTAAGCTTTAAACCCTATAAAGCTCTACATAGTATATGCTAAACCGTAAAAAACACAACAAAAACTCTAAGCTCTAAACCCTAAACCTATAAAACCCTAAAAAGCTTAACCTAAAAAGATCAAAAACCCTAAAACCAAAAATACTATAATCTTTAAACCCCTATAAAGCCCTAAATCATATATGCTAAACCCTAAAAAACACAACAAAAACCCTAAACCTATAAAACCCTAAAAACCTTAACCTAAAAAACCAAAAGCCCTAAACCTTAAAAACCTAGATAAAACCCTTAACCTAAAACCCTAAAGCTAAAAAAACTCGAAACCCTAACCTAAAATCCTAAATCCTATATATCATAAAATCCATTTAAAATCCGTAAAAACCCTAAGTTGTAGACCCTAAAACCTAAAAATCCATAAACCCTAAACTTAAAAAACATAATAAACCCTAAGAAACACCTAACCCTTAAAAACCCTAAAAAAACCCAAAAACCCCTAAACCAAAAAAACTATAAGCTCTAAACCCTATAAAGCCCTAAATACTATATGCCAAACCATAAAAAACACAAAAAAAAGCTAAGCCCTAAACCTATAAAATCCTAAAAAACCTTAACTTAAAAAACCGAAAGCCGTGAATCCTAAAAACTTAGATAAAACCCTAATCCTAAAAAACCCCAAACCCTAAACCCTAACCTAAAAGACTAAATCCTAAACCTTCAAAATCCTAAATCCTATAAACCTTGTAATCCATTTAAAACCCCTACAAGACCCTAAACTCTAAACCCTAAATCCTAAAAATATGTAAACCCTAATCCCTAAACCCTAAAGACCTAGATAAAACCCTATGACACACTTAACCCTAAGGAACACAAAAAAACCCTAAGCTCTTAACCCTAAACCCTAAAGAACCCTATGAAACATAACCCTAAAAACCTATAAAACCCCAAAAACACCTAAACCTAAAAAACCTCTAAGATCTAAACCCTATATAACCGTAAATCATATAGGCTAAACCCTAAAAACGACACAGAAAAAAACCTAAACCTATAAAACCTCAAAAAACCTTAACTTAAAAAACCTAAAGCCCTAAACCCTAAAAACATAGAAAAACCCTAAACCCTAAATCCTAAATCTAAAGCCCTAAGAAACCCTAAACCCTAAACCTTAAGAAACCCTAGATCCTACAAACCCTAAAATAAACCCTAAAAACCATTTAAAACCCTAATGATATAAACCCTAAATCCTAAAAATCCATAAACCCTAAACCCTAAAAAAACCTTAGAAACACTTAACCCTTAAAAACCCTAAAAAAAACCAAAAAACCCCTATACCTAACAAACTCTAAGCCCTAAACCCTATAAAGACCTAAATCATATATGCTAAATCCTTAAAAACACAATAAAATTCCTAAACCCAAACACTAAACCTATAAAATCCTAAAAAACCAAAGCACTAAACCCTAAAAACCAAGATAAAAATCTTAACCTAAAACCCTAAACCTAAAAAACCCCTAAGCCCTAAATCCAAAACCCTAGTCTAAAAAACCCCTAAGCCCTAAATCCAAAACCCTAGTCTAAAACTCTAAATCCTAAACTAAAAACCCTAAGTAACCCCAAACCCTAAACCTTAAGAAACTCTAAATCCTATAAACCCTAAAATAAAACATAAGAACCATTTAAAAACCCTAAGCTCTAAACCCTAAATCCTAAAAATATATAAACCCTAAACGTAAAAAACACAAAAAAACCCTAAGCCATAAACCCTAAGAAATACTTAACAATTAAAAACTCTAAAAAAAATCGAAAAACACTAAACTTAAAAATATCTAATCTCTAAATCCTATAAAGCCCTAAATCGTATATGTTAAACCCTAAAAAACACAAAATAACCCTAAGCACTAAACCCTAAACCCATAAAATCCTAAATGGACTTAACCTAAAAAAATCCTAAACCCTAACCTAAAACCCTAAATCCTAATTCTAAAACCATAAGAAACCCTAAACCTTAAGCCTTAAGAAACCCTTAATCCTATAAACCCTATAATAAACCCTAAAAACCATTTTATACCCCTACAAAATCTTAATCTCTAAACCCTAAATCCTAAAAATTCCTAAACCTAATCCTAAAAACCCTAAGCCCTAATCCCTAAAAAACCCTAAGAAACACTTAACCCTAATAAACCCAAACACCCCTAAACCTAAAAAAACTCTAACCTCTAAACCCTATAAAGATTTAAGCCGTACATGCTAAACCCTGAAAAACACACACAAAAAAACCTAAGCCCTAAACCCTTAACCCATAAAACCCAAAAAAAAACTTAACCTAAAACCCTAAAGCTAAAAAAACCCTAAACCCTACCCTAAAACCTAAACCTAAATCCCTAAGAAGCCCTAAACTTTAAGAAACCCTAAATCCTTTATACCCTAAAATAAACCCTAAAAACTATTTTAAAACCCTACAAAACCCTAAGCTCTAAACCCTAAATCCTAAAAATCCATAAACCCTAAACCTACAAAACACAAAAAATCCTAAACCATAAGTAACACTTAACCCTTAAAAATCCTATAAAACACAAAAGACCCTAAACCTAAAAAATTGTAAGCTCAAAACCCTTTAAGGCCCTAAATCATATTTTCTCAACCCTAAAAAAACACAAAAAACCCTAAGCCCTAAACCCCGAACCTATAAAAAACCAAAAGCCCTAAACCCTAAAATCCTAGATAAAACCCTTAACCTAAAACCCTAAACCTAAATATACCTAAGCCCTAAATCCTAAAAAAACCTAAGAAATCCTTAAACCTAAAAAAAACCTATAACTAAGAAACTCTAAGTTCTAAACCCTATAAAGATCTAAACCGTATATTCTAAGCCCTAAAAAACACAAAAAAAAAAACATAAGGCCTAAACCCTTAAACTATATTACCCAAAAAAACCTTAACCTAAAAAACCCAAAGCACTAAACACTAAACACCTAGATAAAACACATAATCTAAAATCCTAAACTTGAAAAAACCCTAAGCCCTAAACCCTAAACCCTAACCTAAAACCCTAATCCTAAACCTAAAACCCTAAGAAACCCTACACCCTAAATCCTAAATCTAAATACCCAAGAAACCCTAAACCCTACACCTTAAGAAACCCTAAATCCTATATACCATCAAATAAAACCTACAAACCATTTAAAACCCCTACAAAACCTTATGACACACTAAATCCTATAAACCCTTCTAAAACCCTAATTCTTAAACCTAAAATTCTAAGAAACCCTAAATGCTAAACCTTAAGAATCCCTAAATCCTATAAACCCTAAAAACAATTTAAACCCCCTACAAAACCCTAAGCTCTAAACGTAAATCCCAAATATCTGTAAACCCTA
>JAJOOS010002902.1:0-30240 GCA_029582725.1 Solanum chiquidenum | reverse complement strand
AATAATAATAATAATAATACTTAGTCATTTTCTCAAAAGGGTTTAGTCAATTAATTCGGAATGTTATTCATGATTTAATTTACTAAATTGATTTAAATTATTATTTAAAAAATGAATCAAATAAATTATAATTAATTTAGTTTTATTAATATTCTAGTCACTTGTATTTTAAGTCAAAATGTATCATTTTGGATCCCTTTCTCTAAAAACATAGAAAAATAATAATAATAAAAAAAAAAGTATGTCATTTATTTAATTACTTTTCTCAAAGTTAAATCAAATATTGTAAGTTATTATTATTTTATGTTAAGTCACTATTTTTTTTTTGAAAATTAGTCAAAAATATATTTTAGTCAAGTCGCAGGTCAACCGCATGTTAGCGGACACTTCGAATGCTTAAACTCTTCTCGAAGTGTAAATTGAACCCCGAACCCCCTTTGGTATTTTCAAATGATTTTTTCTGTTTAAATCTTTGAAAATTATAAGTTTTCTTGATTTTTTTTAAAAAATTAAGTGGCGACTCTTTTCTAAGTATTTTCCTCCAATTGTTTTATACTTAGAACATTTCAAACAGTGATTTTTCTAAGGTTAGGAAAATTACGGCGCAACAGGGAGGTGGGGGAATCGAGGGTAGGGTTGAAAAAAATAAAATTTTGAAGTTTAAAATATTTTTTAAAAACAAAATTAATTTTTTTTTTGAGGGGGTGGGGGGCTGGTAGGGGATGGGTGGGTGGGGCGGGTCGAGGTAGGGGTGAAAAAAAATAATTTGAAGTTGAAAATATTTTTTAAAAATAAATTTCAATTTTTTTTGGGGGTTGAGGGGCTGGTAAGGGGTGGGTTGGGAAAAGAAAATACGATCCTACCCTTTTGTATTTTTTTATTTTTTTTTTAATTATAAAATACGTGTAATTTTTTAATTACGTGGCAGCCACTGAGTGGCTCAATAAGCCACGTAGGAGCCATGTAGGAGCGTTTGTATATCACGCAATTTAGTTGTTGGATTCGCGTGTTTTTTTGTTTAAGAATTGGATAGTTGAAGTGCCTACTTGTGCACTTTGAAAGTTAGAGGTCATACTTAAAATTCGAAGCCAAGTTTAGGATCCAATTTATGTATTATGCCTATAAAATAATATCGATTATTAGAACAAAGCTTTGATAAACAATTACAAATGAAGAATAAAACATATATTTCTTTAAATGACCAATGTGGATTATGAACCTACTAAATGAACTATCAAATTTTAAATATGAAGATACAAAGAAACATTTTTCATTCTTTAGTAGTATATGCTATATATATTCGGAAAAATTTTAATAGTTCGGTTGGTTGGTTACCTGAACTTTCACATTATTGATGATGGTTCGATTCCTCGTAATTCCCTCCTCATTTTCCCTTTCCCTTATACACAATATCTATAATATGGAAGAAAATTAATGTGTATAATTTTCATGATGTGATCAATTAAGATAAAGCAATAAGTATTAATCTTCTTGCCTTATTGATTGGCCATTTCATGTATAAATTGAAAGATATAAATAGCAATAGTTGATGTATAAATTTATGAAAATAGTAACCATTCAACTAAACAGATAATAAATTAAAATTGACTCATTCCTATAATATGGAGTCAGATAAATGGTCATTTGGTGCCACTGGCCAAGTTCTGGGTATTTTATTTATTTTTTAAAATAAAAATTGGAGTTAGATAAATGTTAGTTTTTAGGAAGAATTGACAGAAAAAGTTAAGAAAAAAGTGCTTGAAAACCATATCACCGATGGTAACTTTATACAAGTTAAAGTGTCTATTTGTGCATATCCAAAGTTAAAGGACATAGATGTCAGCTGAAGCAAAGTTAAAGGGCATATTTATGTATTATGCGAAAAATTAATGTACTAACATACACGAAAAATTGAGAAAATCATCTAATTCCTTTTGAATGGACCCTAAATGCTAAGAAAGTGGCGTGAATTATAGGTATTGCTATCATTACAGAGGGTCCTGGAATGTTTTTGCAAAAAAGTTTCAACAATCCATATCACCAAAAAATTCATGTACTAACATACACGAAAAATTGAGAAAATTGCCTAATTCATGTTGAGTGGCCCCTAAATACTAAAAAATGGCATGGATCATGGTGGGACTATACATATTGTCCCCCCAAGACATTACGGAGGGTCTTGTAAAGGTTTTGAATGCTTGAAAATCATCTCCAAAAATTTCGTCATACATGAAAAACTGAGAAAGAGTGGCCCTAAATGCTAGAAAATATTGTGGATCATGGTGAGGTTATATGTATTATTCCCCTAAGTCATTGCGGAAGGTCATGTAAAGATTTTGGGAAAAAAAAGTGTCTGCAAACCATATCACCAAAAAATTCATTGACTAACACTCGAAAAATTGAAAAAATCGCCCAATTTCAATTGAGTAACCCCTAAATGCTAAAAAAATGGCCTGTAAATGTTTTGGTATTTGATAAATCCCATGATTTCTGAGGCTCTTTCAAGAATCAATGTAGTCATTGCAAATATTGATCCAATTGTTCACCTCCATTTTGTGTCTCACACAAAGTTGTCTGAGTCTTCTTTTTGTTTAACACAAAACAAAGTAAGGTCAATGGTTATTAAAAAAAAATCCATCACACTTAACATGACTCACCAAATGTAAAATAACTAAACTAGTTGATTAAAAAAGAATCCAACTTGCTCCCAAGTCTCTTGTTCAGGATAAGGCACAAGTACCCCTAGAGTATGATCGAAATCTCAAAGACACACTTTAACTGAATTTCTATTACCCCTCGAACTCATTTTTTTAAATAATTTTGTACACCTTTTGGCTTACGTGGGACACTCTGTGACTCCACGTAGTTGAGACGCGTGGGAAATTTTTGGATGTCACGTAAGCCAAAAAGGTGTACGAAATTAAGAAAAAAATGGATTCGGGGATAATAGGACTTTAGTTTAGTTAAGGTGTGTCTCGGGTAATTGTGCCTTAATGGTTGTGCCTTATCCTTCATTAGTACTTTCTTACTTTTTCAGTAAACAAATGAAAATGCTCAGCAAGAAGTAATTCTTGTTCTCTCAAAGTTATCAAAGGTAATAGACTCTTGAGCCAACTTATTTCTATTTCATTATTGAACAGTTAACAACTATGTGTAATTAACATGATAAAACTGAATCTCTATACAAATCAGTACTGAAATTTTGAGTTTAGTATGATTTGATATATGACTTGCCTGTTGGTCAGTAGTTTTGTAAGTTGAATCAGTTAATTGTATAAATTCAAAAGAGTAAATCTGTACATACAAGTATCATCTTTTTTGGTTTCCTACCTGATGTTTGGGACCTGCTTTGGTCCCTGACTAATCTGAATTCATGCCAGAAAGTCCCAATTCGATGTTGCACCCGTGTCAGATTCTCCAAAAATACACTACTTTTTGGAGAATCCGACACACACCTGTTAACACTTTAGAAGAGTCCAAGCAACATAGTTTTCTTTACAGAGAAAAAGAAAATCTCATGTTCCTGTTGTAAAGAGTTATAAACATATCAAAGAAATTCTGTTATAAGGTTGTAAATCTCATCTTTGGTTCTAAAATGTGATTGTTTTTTGAATCTCTTTATTCTCAGGACACTTCGACGGGGAAACAAATGTCTGAAATAGAGAGGAAATTTCTTGATACTTTTTTTTTTTGGGCAACTAAAAAAGTGATGATTAAGGATGGGAGATTGCGAGGACATAGAATGCAAGTCGGTGATACTTTTTCGGGGCCAAGGTCAGATTTATCTTCTGCAGAAGTCATAGAAGGTTATGAGTTTCTCCTTTCACTGGTTCCAGGAAGGTGGCCTTTACCAAGTGTATGCTGCTCGTTGTTTCATCAGTTCATCGAATACATCCTTCAGAATGTGATGGATCTTTTCATGAGCAAGAATGAGCTGGACAAGTTTGTTCTTCTGAAGAAAGAGTTTCAACTCCTTGAAGAAAGTTTAAAATATCTCAAAACCTTCCTCAATTTCATAAAAGATGCAAGCATGGAGCTAGAGAAATCCAAGATTTTTTTTAATCATATAGAGGGCATCACTGTGTATGCTGCATACATATGTTACCTTTGTTATGTGGAAGAAGTGGACAATGATCTGGCATCTGGTTTAAGACTTAAGATCTCTAACGTTTTGCGAGATATCAAGCCCCTTGATCCCCGTGTTTCAGAAATCTATACTGGAGCTCTAAGAGGTTTAGTTAAATTCCAAATCCAGTACATCCGGGATGTGAAAGAATTTGTGGAAGGTTTTGTTCAGTTTCTCTTCAAGGATCTGTTGGAGTTATCAAATGGTGAGGCATATTCTTTGATGTTTCCTCTCATAAATGACCTTTACCATGCATCAAAGCAATTGGTAACTTTGCTCATTTATCCACCTGAAGATGTATGTGTCAATCAGGGGAAATTGAGTGACATTCTTACTTGCATTGAAGGTCTTATTGGTGAGGTAGCATCTGCTGCTTACTCTTTCTCTGTTGATAAAGCAGCAGAAGTTAACTCGGTATTCGCAGACTTGTTAAAAAAGATTGACAGTGTCATGGAAGATGTAAAAGATGCCATTTTGGAAGCTCCATTATCATCACAGTGTAATTACCCCAGGACAAATGGATTAGGCTTTATTGATTCCCTCTTACGATATCTGAATGATCTGCTGCAAGACGGAAAGTGTGATTCTGTTGTCAAGCATCTTATTGCAGAAGCTCAGGAGGAGTTATCTCTCCTAAGATCCTTCTTGGAGAAATTTGAGAAGAAAAAACATGAGTTTGAGGAGGTGAAGAAACATGATCTTTGGACAAAAGTCATATCTCTCGCATACCAGGCGGAATGCATTATTGATTACCTGATTACCGGAGATTATCCTATTTGGTATCTGCATTTGTTATGTAAGATCACAAAAGAAACTAAGCTTGTCAAGGATCAGTTGGAAGAGTTCCATGCTACGATTGTGCAAAAAGTTGAAGTCCCTGTCGAAGAACAAACACCAAATCCTGTCAGACAAGTAGTTGAGACTACACAACTTGATGAGGTAGTGGTGGGTTTTGATGAAGAGACTGACTTGCTAATCGACCGGCTCACTAGAGGACCAAAGGACTTAGATATATTGTCTATAGTAGGGATGCCTGGTCTTGGAAAGACTACACTAGCAAAGAAAGTTTATCATGATGAGAACATACAACATCATTTCGATGTCAAAGCTAAGTGTTGTGTTTCCCAAGCTTATGACTTGAGAAAGTTACTGCTTGAAATCTTGAATCAAGTTAAAAGTTCCAATCAACAGAATGAGAAAAATCCAGCAGATGCTTTGCGGAAATTCTTAAAAAGAAAGAGGTACCTTCTCTACATTGATGACATTTGGAGTGTTGACACATGGGATGACTTGAGAGGATGCTTCCCGGATGATAATAATGGAAGCAGGATTTTATTAACTAGCCGACTCAGCGATGTGGCTTCAGAAATTAACCCTGATAGAGCACCTCTTCACCTTCGTGTTCTTAACGAAAATGAAAGTTGGGAACTAATGAAAATCAAGCTGTTCAAGGAACAAACTTGTCCACCAGACCTATCTAAAGTAGGAGAAAACATCGCAAGAAAGTGTCAAGGACTACCTCTCCTTGTGATTTTGGTAGCTGGAGTTTTGTCTGGGATAAGCAAAAATGAGGAAAGTTGGAGAAAAATTGCAGAGAGTATAAAGAGTGCTTGGATGTAATAGAATTGAGCTACAAGCACTTGCCAGATTACCTCAAGCCCTGCCTGCTTTATTTTGCATCATTTCGGGAGGATGAAGAAATTTCATCCACAAACTTGGCATGGTTATGGACTATTGAGGGATTTATTCCAAACACAGAGGCAAAGAGTGTAGAGCTTGTTGCTGAAAGTTTACTGAATGATCTCATCGGTAGAAGCTTGATTATGGTGAGCAAGAAAAGGTCCATCAGAGGAGTCAGAACATGTCACATTCATGATGTGTTGCATGATTTTTGTGTGACAAAAGCTAAGGAAGAGAAGTTTATGCAGCTAACAAGCAATGGGAAGACAGATTTGTCAAGTTCCTTTTATGAGAATCGGAGGCTTTGCATTGATCATAGCCTTTATTGGGCAGAGAGATTGGAAACCTGCAAGTTCGGTCTGCATTCTTCAGACCCCCGAAATCTGGCTGCCAGGAATTTTTTGATCTCGAGAACTTTAAACTTGTAAGAGTTCTACAAATGGAATGTCCTGTGTCAGACAGTTCATTCCAGAGATCCAAAGATCAGATCCATCTGAAGTACTTAGGAATCAAAGGCTATATGGAATCAATGCCATCATGGATATCGAACCTTTCAAACCTAGAGGTATTGCTTGTAATAACAGTAGGCAGTGGTACAATACTGCCGATGACTATCTGGGATATGCCAATGTTAAAGCATGTCCATGTAGTACCTGTTGCATCTTTTGATGGACGTATTCCTCGCAAATCAACAAACATATGTTTGTTAGAGACCTTGGCCACAGTGTCTCTTACTAATAAGCAAGCAGACTACATGATCAAGATGGCAAATAGACTGCGAAAGCTCAAGTGCCAGTGTAAAGAGCCTCTCAAACTCAGATTGGATGCTCTTCAACTTGAAACACTCAGTGTGAATGGTAAGATCTTGAAATTCAGCTTGCCTGAAACACTAACAAAGCTAACTCTATCAGATGTTTGTTGCCACAAAGTGTAATGTCTAATATCGGTAGATTACCAAATTTAGTGGTTCTCAAGTTGGAGCATAGAGCATTTCAGCAGGGGAAATGGGACATTGAAGATGAAGAGTTTCCGACCCTCAAGGTTCTTAAATTAAGATCCCTCAAAATTACAACATGGGATGCCTCGAGTGAGTCCTTGTCCAACCTCGAACAGCTTCTGGTAGAAAGCTGTTTCCATCTTCAAGAAATTCCTTCTGTTGTTGGAGAAATTCTTACTCTGAAGATGATTGAAGTGAAACGATGCGGTGAGTCTCTTGAAAACTCAGTCAGGCAAATTCAGGAAGAGCAAGAAGGATATGGAAATGAAGTGCTCAAGGTCCTTATTTATCCCTTGGATTCGTCAACCTGACGTGCATAAAAAAACTGCAATACTGGTTCAACATGTATAACTGACTCAAGCTTATTTGCTGATCTTGTAAAGCTCAATGATTCTCTTAAGCTGTTTCCTTTTTTCTTTATTGATTTGCATTTGTACTTCGATGGCAGCCTTGGAGCAATAGTAAAGTTGTCTTTATGTGACTATAGGTCATGGGTTTGACCTGCTTACATCATATCCCCTTGCGGTGCTGCATCAAGGTAGGGTGCCTACATCACACCCCTTGGAGTGAAGCCCTTTCCGAACCTGTGTGAATGTGGGATGCTTTGTGCAGCCTTTTTTATTTGTTAAATAGTTGTCAAAAGAACCTCTTTGGATGGATCTATTGTATTGACATATGAACATTATTTCTTTTATATGACTATTGTGGATCTTGCAAGATGAGATATAACTTGTCAGTAGATGAAATCACAACCATGAAAGAGGAATATTTTTCATATTTTAAGCACCCTCCACCTCCGACCCTAAGGTTGTGAGTTCGAATCGTCAAGGGAACAAAAAGGTAGGAGCTTCTACAGAACGGTAAAAAATAAAAATAAATGCTGAAATTTTCAGGTCCAATATTCTCTAAAACTTCACCACTGTTTCATAGTTACACTAAAAATCAGACAGTATGCTATACGTGGCTAAAATAACAATGTTCTAAATCACATTTTACTCTTTGTACAAAGATCTCTACTGAAATCTTTCATGTTTGAATTATTCTTCATGATGAAAACCTCAACCTACAATACCAGAAAATCCAAATATCCTAAACCACTTGAGCAGCCAGCAATATACAAAAGTTATCGTCGTGTATGTGTTTTGATCGAATCTGCAGTGAGAAACATCAACAGTGAGTCCTTTCTAAAAGAAACATCCATCAATTGGCACAAAAACCACACCTATTTCATCCTTATACTAAGTCCTCCTTTAACGAGCCGTGAAGGAATGAACGAAAGAAGATCATAATTTTCACATGTGTGTTCCCATATTAAGTGAAACATTTGCACACAAGCAACTTGGAAAACCAAGCACATGAGTTCTCTACAATGAATATTCTATACAGTATTGGTCTATCTCATTCCTTTTTCAATCATCATGCTGCACCTATGAACCGACGCATGTGCTACTAGCACCATAAAACAAAATTAATATCTTAAACATTATGTCCACTCAAAATTGTCGTACAAAATGGAACCAAAAGCAAGTACTACAACTCTGATGAATCTTATAAGATGGAGAAAGTTACCTATACACAATCAATCTCCACTGAAATTAGTGTATCTCAAGTTCTCTGATGGATTGGTTAACCTCTCAATGCCTCCTGAAAGTCAAAGACATGATATTGGTTATCCGAAGAGAATAACAAAAAAGTACAGAAGTCTTACTTTGGGAATATCCACCTACCATTTGAATCGAGCAAGTTGCCAGTATCTGTTGCTAGAAAGGGAGTCCTAGAGTAGTTCCCTAATATATCTGAACATGGTCAAAACGAATAAAGTATGCCTGATTAGCATCAATACCAGCTCTTTTTAATACCTGAAACGTTGAAAGTGATAAAAGACGAATCCAGAGATGCTTGGTGAAATTACAGAGAAAATAGGGAGAGGAAGACACATACCAGAACTATTAGTGAAATCAGCAGTCAAGTCTGAGAAACCAAAATTTTGAGGCATGTCCCCTAGAAATCCAAACGAAGAAGTGTCAGCATCCAGAAGAGGTTCATTAAGAGGTTGTGTGTTCGACTCCACACTACTAAACGATGAAACAGATGCATCGCCCATTGCAGAACGTGACTCCAAGTAAGTGCCATGAGGACCAAAGGCAAACGGAGAATTGCCACCATAGATAGGTTCTGTCTTAATAATCCTCCCATCCATTGTTTGTCTCATCCCCATGTTAGAGGCCTGGCCCAAAAACATATTAGGAGGACCATCAATGTTCCTGCTTTGAGAAGGAATATCAATTGTTGTTTGCATGCAAGAGAGAACAGATGAGCTGCTGTTACTGAATGCATTGGGTCTATCAGCATGTACAGGTTCATGCATGCCATTAGGCTTTGCAGCAGTTCCAACATTTTCGGCAGCACCACAAGTTGAATTTTGATGCACTGCAGTAAGGCAAGAGAACTTAACATTAACTAGAGACAACAACACAGCTTCTCAAATGCAGGTTCTAGCAAGAACACAGGTAACAAGCAAATAGAAGGCAATGAAGATAAGGATAAGTCTAGACAAAAGCTTAGTGGCAGGCTCCAAACTGAAAACGATGCTCGTCATGCTTGTTGCAGAAAAGATCAGACAAACTAAGCTAAATCTTTTTGACAATGTAATAAATTTCATTAAAAAGGGACAAGAACAGCAATTGCCCTTATACAAGAGGTAAACTAAACAGTGATGATATGGTTTTCTCCAAAAGGCACCCAAACTTCTATACAAGTGGGGAACCTCATGGATGCACCAAAGAAGTAAGGGGTAAGAAGCTATTCCTTAAATGTAAAATCCTTCTCTACTCAATCAAAAATTCAGTATTCTTCTCTCGCCATAAGAGGAAAAACATCTCATGTGCTACGTCTTCTCTTCCATCTTATACAGGTACAGCTAAATCTTTTGACCAGAAAATCTGGCTGAAACAGCTCTGGTCTCCGTTAACTCAGCAGAAAAGATGTTGCTCAAACAATGGCCAGAAAGATGCAAAAACTAGAAATCGTCAGCACAAGAGACACGGCATCCTCGTAACGGTCACCCAGAAAGGCATGGCACTACTAGAACAGTCACCATAAAGAGGTGTGGTATCACCAGAACATTCATCAGAAAAAGGTGAGCTGATGCCAGAATGGTTGCAATTATTTGAATTGTTTGTCAAAAGTTTTTCCTTATGTAATTCTGTGCTTTAATAGAGAAGATTTGGATTAGATTATGAAATAAAAATTATTTGCATTATGTTGTATGAAGGATGAAGTCACCTACACAGGACGTTGTTTTCTCACAAAAAATGAAACTCTTGATTCAAAAAAATAATAATTAAGGCGTAGATTTCACACTACCTTTGTAGCTTATTTGGTACAAATAATTAGTAAATAACTTCAAAAGCAAGTTTTACAATGTTGGAAAAAAAAATTAATGCCTGAAGAAAGTTATTGATACTCTTCTCTTGAGGTCTGTGAAGCTTTCTATTGTTAAATTTATTATTTCATCTTGTTTGAATTGTGCAAGCTGGCTATGTTAGCTTATCTTTCTATTGTGTTTTCTTAAAGAAGTGTAAATGTAATAAAAAGACAAAATACAATTGTGAGTAATGCAACTATAAGTCAATACATTCTACTACAATGCTACTAAGTTGACCACATATAATATAGTATTGAAATAACAATAAGAAGACTTCTGTGAGATAGAGCTTTTTTTTATTGAGTTAGTTAAACAAGATCAACTTTCATAACTTCTGAAACTCACACTTTTTCTCATTTTAAATTTATTTTATAAGTCAAATGTATTTTACAATGCAATACAAAATCATATTGGTGTACACGCGCACCGCTCATGCCCCTAAACTAGTAAATAATAAAACGAATCACTATATGAGTAGGCAATTTCATATTTGGACCCTCAGACTAAGATAAAGAGAAGAGTGCTAATTCTCATAAATTCTTTCACTATAGGATAAAAATATGGTGCTTGCTGGCTTTTACCAATATCACAGATCATTGTACCTTCCCCAATACAACCTCATGGTGAAAAAATTAACCACCAATGGGGTATTAGAAAATAATCAACCATAAAAAACCCTTTAAGCATCTGTCAGCATAGAAGATTATAAGACTGTCTTAGTAGGAATTAAGTAAAGTGCAAATGCTAGAGGGAAAAGTGTTTGCATCATCGAAGATCATAAAGCCAGATATACAGAAGAGAGATTAGGCATGTTAAATCAAAGACTCTCATTAACATATCAATAATAGATGACAAATCAACTTCAGAAGTTACACTAAAAGGAAAATGGTACAGATACCACTTCCACCCTCACGATAACTGTGTCTGCTTGATATAAACATGAACATAAAGGAAGATACTGACATACAAAAAAATTTATCAAAATGTTGAAAGCCACTGTTCTACAATGACGTGCATAGTTTAAAAATCTGCAAACAACATTCAATGTAGCAGGTGAAACATCAGGTACTGGAATGAAAATTTTAAGTACGGTGGAGGCAAATGAAAAAGAGTGTCCGAAAGGAATGAGGACAGGTGGGAACCCCTCGTAGTAAGACAAATGAAGTTTAAAACTATACAAAGAAGATGAAACTAGAGGCTTCTGGATGTATCTCACATAATTAGCATAAACCACATGTAAATGAACGCAACCACATCAACAGCATCAGATATACTGAGACAAAGCAGGCATTTGATTGCAGACCAAATGGAAGAGTCTGCCAACCGATTAGGGTTAAGTGCAGTTCTGGTGTACGCGACACTTTGAGGTAAAGTCATCTAGTTAAGAAGTTGGATGCTACTTAGTATATGCACAAACTGAACATGAACTGCCCAATTAAACAAGTGCTTTTTGTAGCTACCCAGTGACAAGATACTGATTGATGCATGAGACCTAAATGCAGAAAGGTTCACTAAGTATCCATCTTACTTGGCATAATATTACACCCATTAGACATAGGTAGAGAAGCAATTGCACTTGGAACTTGCTGCGTCATCTTCACCTGTTCCGAAAGCAACCTGTTGAATTCAATTATTTGTTCTTTCACCATCAGCTTCAGGTAATATGCTTGGAAAAATTCCTGATTTTCTTCTTCTAGTTTCTGCCAAACTGAAAAACAGGGAGAATATCATAATGCTAAAGAGTTAGGAAACCAGAACCACATAAAAGCTGTAAATTGCTACTCGAACAGAAGAGAGAACAGACGGTACATTTACGTGTTATACATAACAGCTCATTAGAAGCATTATTAGCTTCACATTAGTATTAATATCATCTTTCCTCAAATCAGTTTCATGATAATATAGCTAATAGAGCTGCAAATGCTCATGAGTACATTCATAAGCAGAGGAACAAAACGGATAGTAAAAAATATCTTCAATTGCTTCTCAAATGACACAGGTATCTGGCAAAGGTAGAATTACTCCCACTGATGAGTTCAGATAATTAGAAGTGATCAAATTTACAGAAATGTCAAGTTCAAAGGAAGTCAAAAGTTCTGAGCTGAATTTTATAGAAGTACTTTTTAAATGTTGGAAAGATCCAATTGAGGTGAAACATCCAGTTCTGAAATATTACTTCAAACTCTTATTACTGTTCTGGAAAGTTCAGCAGATGCAAAATAGCATCCTAGACCAGAAAACCAAATTTAAGCAACCCAGTCCAAAAGATGAAACTAAGTTATATTTTGTTTTCTCATTTTTGGTTTTAAAAAGAATACATAGAAGACACTGAGGTTCTTCTACAAGTCTTACCAGTCTCTATAGTCCTTTTCAGCAGTTTTCAGCAGATACTTTCTTCTAGTTTAGCAGTTTTTGCTTTCTTTTATCTGTAACTGTGGCTTCACAGCCATTTTATGAATTTATTACAAGCTTGTTACCATCTCAAAAAAGGCTTTTTATAATGAGAAAGAAAGAAAAAGAAGACTTGTTCCTACTGACAAGGATAATATTAGACCAAAATTAAGTGAAGGACAAAGTTGCTCAATTTCAGATAATAAAGGAAAATTTTGACCTTTTTCTCTTTGAAGAATGAATCCATAACTAGGGGTAGGCAGAAGCAATGACACTACTGTTAGAGAGTAGATGCAACTATTCAAGAATATTTATATATGCATTCATACAATTATTCATCAGCAAAGGAAGCATGCTACTGTAGAAGTTATTGGAGATAGAAAGCAGACAACAGATACAGGTAAAAAACGGCACACAAACATAAAAGGGAAGTCATCTAGCTATAACAAGCACTAATAAACTCGACTTTCCGAGAATGAAAAGGTGATTTTGTTTAATTTTTTGGTGGAGAGCATCTGCATGTGTGATAAAGAGCTAAAACTCATGGGCAAAAGAAACTCTTTTTGATAATTTATGATTGGAACTTTCTATGTAGATTCAATTGTTTGATAATGGATCTGTTATTTTCAGGAAGTGTGAGAAATATTGGCAATCATTATTAACCATAGGAAGCTTTGTGATCCTTATTTGAATCTCTTTCAAAACTTGTGTTGCAGGAATTGTCAGGTTCAGTCATCATTCCGCACTAAATGGAGGAAGTGAGTGTATGCCTTGAAAATATTCAACATACCGAGTTCAGTAAATGTAGGCTCTATGTTGTCCTGGATGAAGAGAGTGTTCACAACTTCTTTCCGACTCATGTATTGCCGAAGACAGTGCTCAATCCGATTTTGCACCTGCAATTCAAAACAAGAATCATCTTTTCACACATCTATGCGCAGATCTCGTAATTATTCAATTTGGAACAGCTGGTGATCATCTAAGTAGGACACCCAAGCTTCTTTTCTTTTTTTTTTGTTTAATAGGGAGGGGTTGGAATAGCAATGCTAGATGATGCAGTATTGGTTGAATTCCATGTTATTAGTGATAACATTCTATAAAGGTTCAACTGGAATATAAACATAAAAGAAAACCATTTCTCCTTCAACAAATTGATCTTTGTGCCCAAAGAGATGCTCTAAGGAGACAAGTTCAAGGATTTTATTAGTTGTAGATTATCATCTGCAACATCAATGAGCCAGCAAAACATTCTTCCATGTCAATGGGGAAGAGGACCGAGTACAAATTCTTGGTGTTTTAGAGAGGTGATAGTCAAGCAATTAGAATCATCACAATTTCTTCTCACCTTTTCAACAATTGTGTTTCTTAAAGAATAATTAATAAATGAGCACAAGGCTAACCAAAGACGAAGTAACACGTTGAAGATCATAACTCATCTAAAAAAAGATTGAAAGCATACCATTTGTATTTCTTCACAAGAGACTTTAGGTCCATCTCCGCTCGACATTTTTGAAGCCCCAACTTCGAACTATTGGAATAAAGCTCTGTATCAATTCTTCAGTAGAATTGTACACCCCAGCTTACGTGCACCATCAATGAGTATAATTCAAAAAGGCAGTCACTTATACCTATTATCGCATACTCAACAAGAGAAATTTAAATGAGGATGCAGGGACTGACAAGATTCACCAAAGCAGTCAAATGGATGAGCGCTAGAGCAACAGGTCATAAAGGAAATAGTGGCTATGTAGGATATAAGAAATGATGAGCTTAAATGCTAACAAGTACAACAGCAAGAAATAAAAAGGTTGGAGTGATATGAGAGGATCTTCACAGCCTATGCCTCAATTCTAGCGAGGTTTTCAGGGAACTCAGAAGAAGCTCAACTTAACATCTTACTAGTCAGTACAAACTCGAATAAAAATACTTGTTATTACAGTTTGTTTTTTCCTTTTTTTACACAAAAACCCCACCAAAGTCGTATGCGAACAACATATTGTGATCATCACAATTGAAAAAAGACACTCAAAGAAAACATGAAACCCAGAAATATTAAAAGAAAAAAACTGGACAAACAAACTGATTATCAATTGAACAAAATACAATCACGAACCAAACTGAAATACATCAACATAGAGCAAAATAACTTCAAGAAAACGGAAAAAAATACAAGTAATCAGAAAGCATTAAACTGCACAAAACGAACTGAAATCAATGGAGCAAACATAGTATCAAGAACCAAACTGAAAACGCATTAAGATAGAGAATACATAAATATAGGATGCAGAACTCACCTACTAAGGTAAATATTCAGAAATTTCGTGCTACTTCTTATGGAAAGACAGAAAAGAGATGTAATTGAAACTAGTCAAGCTGATGAACCCTAGAGCAACAAGTCATTGAGCAGGGGAAGAGGGTCCATGCAGGGGATAAGTAGTGATGAGCTTAAATGATAACAAGTACAACAACAACAAATTAAAAAATGGAGTGAATGAGAGGATTTCAGCCTGTCTTCATTGCCAGCAAGGTTTTTGGGAAACCCAGATGAAGCTCAACTAACATCTTACTAGTCAGTAGAAACTCAAAATAATAGTGCCTGTTACTACAATTTGTTTCTCCTTTGTTTACACATAAAACACACACACATAAAACCATACTATGGTGATATGCAAACAGGTGGCGGAGCTTGGATTTTAACTAAGAGAGTTCAAAATATGAAGAAGTAAACACATAAATTAGCCAAAGGGATTCAACATACAACAATATACCCAGTGAAATCACACAAAGTGGGGTCTAGGCAGGGTAGAGTACACAGACCTTACCCCTACCTCTTGGAGGTAGAGAGGTTGTTTCCGAAAGACTTTCGGCTCAAGTGAAGCAAATGAAAGTACTTATGGAAAGCAAATCTACTATATATACAATAAAAAAAAAAGAATTTGAACCATAAGGAGTGTAATTTGCTGAAGGCCTCGGTCCTACCCAGCTCTGCCCCAGATGGTGAACTACATACTACCATAATTCACCATTTCGAACCGTATACATCACAATTTAAAAGAAAACAGAAACCCGATAAATAAGAAAGCATTAAACTTGACAAACAAACTGATTACCAACTGAAGAAAATACAACCACGAAACCAAACTATAAATACATCATAATAGAACAAAATAACTTCAAGAAAACAAAACACCACAAATCAGAAAGCAGTAAACTGCACAAAACGAACCGAAATCAATTGAACAAACACAGCATCAACTGTCAAGAATCAAACTTTAAACAAAATAGAACAAAATAACTTCAAGAAAACTAAACCCCACCAAATCAGAAAGCATTAAACTGCAGCAAACAAACTGAAATCAATTGAACAAACACAGTATCAACTATCAAGAACCAAACTTTAAACAAAATAACTTCAAGAAAACTAAACCCCACAAATCAGAAAGCATTAAACTGCAGCAAACAAACTGAAATCAATTGAACAAATACAGTATCAACTATCAAAAACCAAACTTTAAGTAAAATAGAACAAAATAACTTCAACAAAACAAAACCACACAAATCAGAAAGCATTAAACTGCAGAAAACAAACTGAAATCAATTGAATAGACACAGTATCAAGAACCAAACTTTAAACAAAATAACTTCAAGAAAACTAAACCCCACAATTCAGAAAGCATTAAACTGCAGCAAACAAACCGAAATCAATTGAACAAACACAGTATCAACTATCAAGAACCAAACTTTAAACAAAATAGAAAAAAATAACTTCAAGAAAACTAAACCCCACAAATCAAAAAGCATTAAACTGCAGAAAACAAACAGCAATCAATTGAATAAACACAGTATCAAAAACCAAGCTGTAAATACATCAAACTACAGAATAAGTACAATAACTTAAGCAGAACAACTCACCTAATTGAGTAAATTTTCCTCCTTTTACTACTTATATTTGAGTAGAGAGATGCAATTGAGAGTGTTTTGAGGGAATTGAAAGAAGCAGAAGAAGAGTTGTATAAGGATTTTGATTCAAAAGAAGTTTCTTTTTATTGAAGAAAGGGAAAGGTAACAAGTGATGACGTGGCTATTTCGCCATTACATAAGACTCTTTGGTGCTTTTCCCTCCTGTAATTCCACTCTTATTATTTATTTTCTATTTTTCTTTTTCTCCTTTTAGTAGTTAAAAAAAATAAAAATTTCATCCTGCATTATAATCTGACTAATCTGAATTCGTGTCACATAGAATTCCATTCAAGGAAAACGCTATTATATACGAATATTTTTATACCTAAAGCTTGAATCTGAAAATTCTGATTAAGAAAGAAGCAGACTCATACCATGTATCAGATCATTTGATAGTTATGTTTAGTTAATTATTATAGGTGCTCTTTTGGAAATTTGAACAACTTTATTTCTTGATGGGCTAATAAAGGAAAATACTTGTGGTCTATTATTAAACTTTAGTGAAAAGTATATTCCTTAAAAAAAATTGGGGTCTAAAGAGTAAATAGGAATACTTTTTTCTTTTCTTTAAAATAAAATAATTTTTAATTTGATATATGGGTTTCTAGATTTATAACTTATTTTTGTTGTTTTTTTATTCAAGTTGGCTTTTGAATCTTTTCCAAGTTAATGGGAGAAAAAAATTTGTAAAACAGTCCATTATCTTTAGACTTGTAGACACAAAATTATTCTATTTATTTGGGAGGAGCATTAAATATTAGTAATTCTAATAATCAAGATAACTCTTCAATAAAATTAATTAACGTGTAGATAATTTTATATAAAACATCACCTTCTTATCGTTATTATTGAAGATTATAAATACTTATTTAAGTTTAACAATATAAATATCGTACACACCTAAAGAGATAAAAAATGTATGGAGTTTATTTTTTCCTCGATCGATTTAAGCAACATAGCTTATGAAATATTATATTATTTCTAATGTACCCAAAAAAATATATTAAAAATGCTCAAGAACTTTGAAATTCATTGAGTATAGCTTGATTTGATAATAGATTTGAGAAAGGCCTAAAACAATCCTAACTTAGACCTTCTGAAAGTATCGAATCCTCTTAATATGTATAGCTTTTGATAAATCCAACATACAATCAAACGATATATCTTTAAAGAGTCGGAGCAATTTCTAACTTGGACAAAACATTTGGTAGAGCATAGGGAGATCCCAATAAGTAGCATCATTATTACTACTATCATGAAAATTCTCCCAATATTCATTCACTCCATTCATAGCATATAGTGATGCTGATATTTGTCTTTCAACTTTCATATTTTCAAATTCAGGTATCTGAGAATGATCTTCAAGAATCCCCTTTGGTACGTCGTGAAAGTTATCAACATTTTCATCATCCAGAAGAATCGTATCCAAATCATTTGTAAATGTTGATGTATGATCGAAATTTGAATAACTCATTTGATCAATTTCAGCCATATAGAAGTTCAAATCCGGCTTATATGCATCATCATTAGATACTTGAGTTTCTTGATGAGTAGTTATTGAAGTCGAAATAGTACTGGTACTACTAGTACTTTTGTTGAGGCTTTTCTTATGATTGATGAGGTTTCTAATTTTCATAGAAAGAGCAGGATTAATGGGAGGGGCATGATTATGGAAATTTGTTCGAGCATTTGATCCTCGGAGAAGACAAGCAGCCTCATCATAAGCTCGAGCAGCTTCTTCAGCAGAATCAAACGTTCCAAGCCACATCCTGATCTTTTGTGTTGTGTTCTTGATCTCTGCAACCCATTTTCCAGAAGGTCTTTGTCTTACACCAACAAATTTTCTCTGTTTTTGAACTTTTTTGATGGAATTATGTAGTTGTTGTTGTTCCATAGGGAAGTTGAAAGGAAGAAAAAGATGTTAAAAAGGACTAATAGGAGAGGAAATAGAGAGTTGTTTAAACAAAATGAGACAATGTTAAGGTTGTTTATATAAGTCTTTGGAGTTTATGGAGTGCCTTGTCTTCATTTACTTGTTCTTTTATTAGTTGACTGAAATTTCAAAGTGCGTGAACCACATAGAGCTCTGGTGGTGGGATGGATAAGATTGTTCTAACCTTAATCGGAAGTTTCGTGTTCGAACACGGAACCGCTGAGTTTTATATAGCGCGAATCTGAATCAATACAAATATCGAACATTAGAGCAAGCAAAAAAAAAGTGTGTTGTGATGGGATGGATAATAAGATCGTTCTACTCTTAATCAGGAGTTTCGTGTTCGAATACTGAAAATGAAAAAAAAAATACTTATGGAGTCTTTTATTTTTCACTTAGATGAGTCATACTTAACGTGAATCTGAACTAGCGGATGTTTTAATACAGATATCAAACACTGAATGGAAGCAAAAAGAAAATGTGTGTTGTGGAGGGAAGATGTGGGAATATGTTATGTCATGAAGGAAAAATGACTTGTTTAAGATGAATGATTAAACCAAATTATATTTGTTTAAAATTATTTTAATGTTTGTTGTGTGTGTTTGTTAGTTTGTTATATTTGCTATATTTTTGCTCCAAGTCTCACACTTATGCACGTTCTTTGTCTTTTTGGTTAAAAGGGGTGGAAAATGATGCCTTAGTTTTTGGCATTTTATCTTCAAGAGATTCTTTCTTTTTTATTTTATTCTATATATAATAACAATATATAATAATTAATATTTTGGATTATCAAAATACCTAACATATCAACTACTATATGTCTAATTAATAAAGGGTCTATGGAATATATTTTTTCTTTTTCTTATTTTGGGTCTATGGAATATATTTTTTCTTTTTCTTATTTTTCAAGTTCTAGTCATGAACTCATGATGACATTGTATAATTAAGTCCTATTAGTGATGGCATTGTTCATTATTATCCTTAAAAGGCACAATTTGTCAATTTTGTAAACTATGACACTACAATAAAAATAAAATAAAATATATATATATATATTAATAACGAGCGTTAAAGTTCTTATCAGCATTAGTTAATTGTCATTGAATTCAAAATCGCTACAGACTTTAGAGATATTTACAAAAACTGTTAATTACCGCTAAAAATTACAATTAAGCTATTGCCGTTAATAATTACGGTAAAGAACATTTTATGTGCCCGCAAAAACACATAAATGATTTCCTATGTTTATCGTAACAAAGAGTGATCTTACTTTTCGTCGAATACAATAAAAATAAAATGATCAGAATCTCCCTTGTCTTTAATTAAATATGAGCATTTTCCTCTTTTAAAATGATATGTAAATCTGAATTAGTCAAACTAATGAATACCAAATATCAAATAATTATACCTTTTTATAATGTCTCAATTTTTACTTTCGTTTCAAGAAAATATCAGTATGGATTTCGAAAACAAAAGAAATTGACTCACTCAACTAAAGATGAAAATTAATAACAAGTTATAAAATCTTTTAAAAATATCATTTCAAAGATTTCACTAGGGAGAAACATAAAAATAATATTTAAAAAATTGAGACATGCTAGGCAGTACATGATTCTAGATACCATGTCACAAAGTACAAAATGTATAGTATAATTATAATAATAATTATTATTACTATTAAAAGAAATAAAAGTCAAATATGGTCTAGTTATTGACAAAAAATAGCATAATATTTGGTAGATTAATTAGGACAACTTTGTAATGTGTCAACCATAAAACTAAGTTGCAATCACGAACCTGGCCTGCTATTTATATTTTACTTTTTCATAATTTCCTTAAATAATTTGGTCATCTAAAATCTGCCATTTGGATGCATATCATACTTCTAAAAAATTAAAAATAAAAATAAATAATCATCCAAATAAGTATAATGTTAGTTTCATGGAGACTATAGTAGGTACAATATTAGAATCTTTTGGTTGCACGCTTCATTTTACAACTTGAACAACAACAACTAAACCTAATAGGTTTCTAATCTGGGGCTACAAGTTCATTAGAATTCGATAGTTTCAATTTATATTATGTATTTATATTTAAAAATTCACTGAATAAGTTTTTTTTTGTTTATTCAGAACCTATGAATTTAAAATTGTAGCTCCACATATACGAAAAACATGAGAGCTTTTGTGTTAGTTGGGAATAATACTACAAAGTATAAATGGAGTCTGTTAAACGCAAGACTCAAAAGGAGAAGTAGTTGAGAATATATAGTACTAAATTGGGGATCTATTTGAGTTGAAAGATGCCTTAAAATGGAGAAATGTCGCATCAATTCACAAGTCTTGCTAGTTATAAGATGGTGTATACATGCCTAAACATAAATATAAATCCAGAATTTAGGATTATTATGTTAACGACCCTTTAAATTTAAGTACCAAGAAGAATGATTACCTTTTATAACGTCAAGTTGATATAGTATATATTATATAACATGTCTTCTTCAACGAAAAAAAAATGAAATTTAGGACAACAACGATTTCCAAAAGTAAAGACAATATATACGTTGCGATTCCTTATTGGTGGACTTAATGTTGCATTCTTTTTTATATGTCTGAAATTCCCAATTAACTTATGTGAAACCCATAGACCAAGTATCTAAGGTTTGGTCTTAAACTTTTGTATATGAACTTTGACCGAAATTAGTGTAATAAATTTTAAACTTTGGGCAGGACCAAATACCCTCATGCACTGTTTAATAGTGTATTTTAAAGATATATAAGTGTCCAACTGAAAAAGTTACTATTTATTATGATGCAATATTTATGATGTCCACGTGGACACTTATATATCTTTAAAATACATTATTAAATAGTTCAGGGGTAATAGGTCCTGCCCAAAATTTGGGATTGTTACAACAATCTCGGTCAAAACTCAGATATATTTCGAACCATTTTCCTTTTCTTAAAATATACAAAAAAAAATGGTGTATGAATTTTGTATATTTTTCACCCCATGAACTTCAAGCGATCTAACCTGGGAATGTATTAGTTATACATCCTATAATATTCAATATGCGGTGCTAGTTAATTATACATAACCTCAAAATTTGTTCCAAACAAAGTACTAAATAATACCACATTTGGGTCGTTTGGTAGCTAGTTACAGTTATTAGTAATGTAGAAATTAATCATGAGTTAATCTATGTATTATTCTATACAAGTATTAGTAAGTGATGTATTAGTTATACACATATTAGTTATTCCACCTTTTATCTTGAATAAAATAATATATAAATTCCCTCGTAACTTATACGTGTACTAGTTATGCAGTTTTCTAAATTGTCAACCAAACGTTGTATTTATTTCATACATAAATAACATATTTGTTATCTACCTACAAAACATCATATATATTAGGCATAATACATAAACATGACTCTTAACTTGGCGTCAACTATGACATTTAACTTTAGATGTGCACAAGTAGACACTTAAACTTGTATAGAATTGAACAAATAGACACATATATCCTACATGAAAAATTTGTGTCCTACATGGCATCCTACATGTATTATGTCATGTAGGACACGTGTGTCTACTTATTCAATTTTATACAAGTTTAAGTGTCTACTTATGCATACTCAAAGTTAGAGGGCATAGTTATCTGCTGAAACCAAGTTAAAAGTCATGTTTATGTATTAAGCCTATAAATTATACGAAAATTAATACATGAAGTTCTTATCCAGCTACCTAACGACCCCTTAAAAGACGAACCCAACAGGGTTTGAAATAAATGGGCTTCATACGTTTGGGCCATGACTTCATGACCATGTTAAAAGCCCACTCCCCAAAACCCTAGCTTCCTCTCACTCCACTATATAAATAGAACCACTAAGCTGCAATATAACACAACAATTACTCTGCCTCTGAATCTGCAGATTGAAATCTTCAACAGTGGTGATATCTTCTAAATTCCAAATTTATTTTTTGCGTGTATGTGTATATATTTTGAGCTATATGCTTCTTTAATCTGGTTGGCAAGAAATAATTTATTTTTGACCAACTCGTTCCCTTGAAGCAATAGTAAGTGTGTTGTTCCTTTTTCATCTCTCTCTTCATTTAATTTAATCTGTGGAGAACAATTGGAGCAGCTACAATTTTCTTAAATTTTTTTCATAGTAGTTTTTTTATGATGAACAACGATGATGAGTAATTTTTTACAGTTACAGACCTGTAATGATTTGCGAAAATGATCGCAAAAAATTGAACATCTAAGGGACTGAGTTTGTTCATCAAATTTTTTTATATATATTTTATTCTAATTATTGTATATGGAAACAACAATGATGATTAATTTTTTTACAGTTACAGACCTGTAATGATTTGCGAAGATGATCGCAATTAATTGAACATCTAAGGGACTGAGTTGTTTTCATATTTTATTTTATTTTTTACGAGATAATGATAAGATTTACCTAGATTTGTGGGAATTTTATTGGATATATTGTTGTTAATTGTACTATGCTTTGCTAATTATATTTTGTGGATTACACTTTTGTAGTGTGGTAGTTTAGCAAGTGAAGCTATAAAAAATGTTCCCCTCGCTATCCTTTGCATCTAATTTTTGTGGTGTATTTGGACGTTGGGGTACTACATAATTATTTATTATAATGTTCAAATGCTGTATTTGTAATCTTAAAGTTTAGAGCCTAATTGTTAAAATCTAAACTTCAAACTTTAAGTCCTAAATCATTTATCATAAAACTTAAAACTTAACCATAATGTCTATAACTCTAAATCTTAAAATCTAAAATCTAAAACCATAAATCATAAATTCTAAACATTAAGATTTAGGATTTAAGGTCTACGGTTTAAGGTTTAGGCTTTAAGGTTTAGAGTTTTGACTTTAAGTTCTAAAGTTTTAGGGTTTATGACTTAGGATTAAAGATTCAAGATTTAGGGTTCATGATTTTGGATATAATGTTTAGAGTTTAGGCTCTAAGGTTTAGGGTCTATGCCCTAAGGTATATGCTTTTAAATTTTGAGTTTAGATTATAAGTCCTAAATTTTATGCTCAAATTTGAATCTTAATTTATAGTTTCGAAGTGTATTTTGAATTTTGAGTTTTGATGTATTTCACTCGTGTCAAAATTATTGATAGTCAAAATTTTACTCATGTATTTAACACAACAATTTTGAGAAATACATTATCAAAATCAATAGTCAAATTTTGATCAAGGAAAATTGCAAAACTTTCCAGCATTACAATAATAATTGTTTATTTGTTTCTTTTAATTTTTTTTTTGCCGATGATGAGTAGTTTTGCGTTAATGATCAAAATAATGATTATGACTATACTACTGCCTTCCTTCTGAGGCTATTTTGATGATTTGTTTTATGAAAGGGATTAGGAAATAGATTGTATTTACAAAGATATTTTTATAGTTCTGTTGAAAAATTTTTAAAAAAAGGATTTGTGAAACTATAGTATTATGTCTATCTATTGTAATCACCAATTTTTTTTTTTGGTTTCAAATGGGCTTAAAGATTGGCTCTAAGATTTAAGATTTAGAGTTTTGAGTTTATATTATGTGCTCTAAGGTTTAGTGTTTAATTTATAGACCCAAAGATTTAGGGTGGTTTATGGTTTATGCTCTAAAGTTCAGATTTTAGGTTCTAAGCTTTGACTTGCTTAGTTTTAATATATTATTATTTAAATTTTATACCACAATTTGAATTCAAGTTAAGAAAATTTAAAATAAAGAAATTCCAAATGAATAGATAAATCTTGGAAAGATATAAAATATATATGTCTAATTATGGTAATTATGATACAAAACTTGATTAAAGATACAATTTATAATTTATAAGTTACATTTGTTGAACCATAGTACTATTTTTTGTGGATTTCTCCTTCAGGAATTTTGACAATTGTTGAAGGTAAAGAGAAGGTAGAGTGCTTTCATTGGTATCAGTGTCAAGCACATAAAATATTTTGTTGTGAGAGTGTATCACATGAAGTATTCCAGGAAATAAAATGGCTTTTAGTTCCATTTCTTGCTGAGGCAATATCAATGACCATGCTGATGTCAAAATGTCTGGTGGTAGTTCTTTAAGAAGATTCCTCAACAGATTAATCATACAATTTGTTGTTTCTTCTGTAGCAAGATGTTTTCCACCACATAGAATCTTAAAAAGCAAAATCGAACAAAAATGTCTTTAGTTAATAGTTTGGTTCAAAAATATCTTGTCGAACAGGCATCTAAAGATTCTAATATGGAACTAACCTCTGTAAAAACTGACATAATTTTTGGGAAGTGTTCATAATTGGAACCCAAAAGTTCTTTATCTGACCTGCAATTGTGAAAATGCTTGGTTGAAAATTAGTTATTCCATTATGTATATACTTATCTCATTAGGTAGGGGTCGTTTGGTGTGAGGAATAAAAATAAATAGTCCAGGGATAAAATTTTGGTGTCATGTTTGGTTGTTATGCTTGGTGTCTTATTTCACCATAGTGATGGAATAAGTATTCCAGGATAGCTTGTTTGGTTGCCATGTTTGTTCTCCAACCAAATGGCCCTGAGATTATTATACTTTATATTTCACATCAAACGATGGTTAAAGACTATGATGAAGATATAACATATTAGAATTTGCAAACAAATTCAATACCTTTCAACCATGGAACATAGTTGATCATGAACATATTTGGCTTCATGAAGGTCACCTTTTATAGGCAGGCAATTCAACCAAATGGGAATGACCTACACCAGGATTCAGAATAAGAATTGTGAAGAAATTAAACAAGACTTAAACATTAGGGATTCTGAGAAGGACAAACCTGGGCTGATTCGATAAGTTCTCGATGAAACTGACATATTTTACCAAGTGCAGAAACAGCATTATCATATGCAAGTAGATTCTCAGGTTCACGAGCACGTAAATGCATTATCACAACATTGATCTGTGAAATAGCCTCTGAACATAAACACGTAAGTTAACAAAAACACTTACGTTATTAGAAGTATCAATTCAACAATATCCATACCTTTAACATAAGGTTTGAAAACAGAACCATGATATTCTGCATAAAGCCCAAGTCCATATAGAGCTTTCTGAACATAAAGTCATTGTGAGCAACCAACTTGAGTAACAGGAATGTAAACAATCACTATGATCCAAACCTGTCTAACTGTTGGGTTTTCGTCATTGCTTGCTTTCAGAAGCAAAGGTAGAAATACATCACAGTACCTAAGTTGACATAATAAGTAAGTAATTTATCAAAATGGTGATACACCAGAAACTCATACAGACAAATTAAACTCACTTTAGAGCTGCTTCAGAGCACTCCTTCAAAAGACCATCAAAGATACTAAGTGATGTAGATTTCTCTTGAATTGTCATTTCTTTGTCCTTAACAGAAGTCGGAAACAATAAGATATGATAGATATGAATAATAGTAAATAAACTAACGTCATGTTATAATAATGTCAAAGAACTTACCCACATTGGAATCAGATATAATGACAACTCGTCAAAGTAAGGCAAGAAAACAACCTTGAATGTTTCGATCAGTCTACATAATATGAGACCAGCCTGTGTTCAAGAATAACAGCAGAACCAAAGTGAAAATGCTTGAATATATAAAGACAACAGTGAATCACTGTTTTAATATAGAACATACAAGGAAAAATATTTGATCTTGTCGATGTTTTTCCCCTCTCAGCAATTCAGCTTCCTCTGCATCAAAATCTTCTGTTTTTTCTCTCTCTGTCAGTTTTCGTTGGCTATTTGAACTCTCTGTAATGACATGTTTTATCTCATCCACAATCGGACGAAGCTGATCTTCATTGAGAAGTGGTCCACATATCTGAAACAATTCCAAGAACTTCATACCTAGTTCATAGTGAAACACCGAAAACTTTGGATCAAAACAAATAAGCAGTGTTTAAAGATCACGAACCTGAAGACAGACTTGTAATGTATCCAACATAAGTGCATATGTCTTTGTTTCAGGCTCCTGCATTATATAGAAATCAAAGTGTCACTTTCTCATTATCCAAATTGAAGAAGCTTAATGTTAAAAGAAAACCTCATGCAAAGCTTCCACCAAATTCAGTATTATACTGCCCGAAAACTGCTTGAAATCCGAATGGCTTTCACCTGGAGCAATCCCTTTCTCATCAGCCAGTTTAGCAGATTGCAAAAGGTGCTGCATCGCTATAAACATTACAAATTAAAAAAGTCTTGGCGGTGATTAAAAGACGGAGAAATTAACTATGTGAAATCCTGAGAAATCTCACCTTGAACTGTATAGATCCTGACCTCATTGAAATGGAATTTCAAAAGTGGAAATAAAATTGAAGCAGTCTGTATCATTTATCAAGCATTAGGCCATTGAAACCACTTGTTAAATTTTCAGTTCGTGATCAAAAGCACTGGTAGAAAAAAAGAAAAAGATAGAAGTCCAAGTGTGACAACCTGGAAAATCCATGGGTAGAAGTCTTCCTTCAATTTGTAAGCAACCATGACTAGGACTTCACATGCTAAAGCTTTCTTCTTTAGGGAACTTTTTTTTATACATATCATTGAATCGCCAACCTTGACTCTGTGTATACTGCAAGATGTGATAATGTACATAAAAAGGCGATCACTCAGAGCAATGATCTGACAAAAAGGCGAAATGTCATGACAAAAAAGACGTACCTATTATCATCTAAATAAGTATGGTCTGAATCTGGAGATAATATGATTTTATCAGGTTCGAGTTGAGCACATTGAAACAAAAGGGGCATCACAACACTGGTGCAAGGAAGAAAACCTTTCCCTATGCCCTCACAAAATCCACTAATAGCCTGCAATGAGATCAAGAAATAATCTCATGGAAATCCACTAAAATCCAATCTTAAAAGAATTTCTGACTGATTAGCATGTGGAAATTCTTTTTAATTTGGGTGGCGGCTTTGATACCATGTTGAAGTGTGTGATCATCTCATCTAAAAGCTTAAGCTATTAGAGAGAACACATTTTTATTAGTTAACGATATTATCAACAACACATACCTGTAGCTTGAAGATGGTATTTGTATCCTCATCATCATCTTGTGATCCTTGTAATGATATAACTGCTTCCATAATCTGATAGTGACATTATGACAACAACAGAAAAATAGAAAACGAATAAACAATAAGCTCTAAGTTGAGGAGATGTATAGAATCCATTTGGTATAACCAGTGGAAGACCTGTTTTGAAAGTATTGAACTTCCAGGTTTGTACGATGACATGATCATCTCTACATCTTTGCTTGGAAAATTTGCTTGTACCAAGGTATCTTTCAAAAGTGGATTAATCGATTCGTAGTTGTTCCCAAAGCACTCCTGTTGAAGTAATGTTAATATATATATATATATATATATATAACCAGCTTAATACAACATACTCTTAATAAAAGTTGAAGCAGAATTACTAGGTAATACCTTAAAATGCTTAGCCAAAAGTTTGAGTACAGTTGACGCTGATTTTTGGACCTTTCATGTCAAAAACAAAAATAAATCAGGCAAGTAAAGACCTCAAGGACATTCAAGGGAGTAACAAACTTTGAATTTATAAAGGAGGGCGGGATAATTATATTGGGAACTTGGAAATTATGGTTGTTTCCCTTAATGTATTCGTAATATTGTTTGTTCATTGTTCAAGAAAATGATCTGATTTCTCTTGCACTTAGTCTACAATACGTACCACCGCAACAGTATGTGACGACAGTTGAAGCAATTTATTGTGTAATCCATGGATGTAAAGTGTCAAATATTGAGGCGTGCCAACGCGAAGGAAGCCCCAGACCGCGAGTATGACCTTGACCTAGGAAAATATGAAGATAGTAAAGTTAGAGCAGGGATTAAATCTAATAAAGTTAAAGTTAAGCCCATTGAGAAGGTTCAGTAAGAAAATTTTGCAACTGTAATTTGGAAATATGATACTAGAATCCAAAGGAATTCATATCATCGTAGGACATACAGACCTGCACTTGTACACTGTCATCATCCATAGCTTTAATTAATGCCGGGACTACTTGGTGATGACATTGTTCTTGAAAATGGGGACGCATGAAACGCAAAAACTCGTGAATTGCTTCCATGGAGGCGAATCTGACTCCAGGATGAGGATGTCCCATATAATCCAGAACCATTGTCACCACTAGATTCATATTCTTAATCATCACCTATTATAATGAAGAAGAAATGAGAGCAAGCTAAGTACTTAATGTAGAGAATAACAGAAGAAAAGTATAATCGAGATGACTTTCTACTATCCCAAGATCGTTAACTAATCACTTTAAATGCAATTCTTAGTAGTGTAACAATAAATACACACCTCAGAGCAGCCTTTAACAATCTGAGCAAGTGCATTGAGTGCTGCGCATGGTTTCTGCCACGAGTCGTCAGCCAAGTGAGCACGGAGCTGCTCAAAGGCAATAGGACCAACAGTCTTACCACCCAGCGCATTGGACAACCGCCATAAACACATCTTGAGAAAATTTAAATCATCTTTGTTCTCGAATTTATCATAAGGATCAGGCAAGAGAGGGTCATAAACCTCATCCTCTAACAAATTCAATAAAATTCCAAAATATTTTTCAGTAAACAATGGATACTTCTTGATCATGCCAGGGGTCTTCTCCCTGGCCTCAACCAATGTCATCACGAATTTAACCGCTAAATGTCTCGTTTTCTTTTCATAACTCTCACATTCAGCTATATCAAACATGGAACCCACCACAACCACAAGCTGCATCCTGAAGAAGCTAGGCTCATTCTTGGCCAACTCGATCAAAATCTCGAACTCAGACTGAGCTGATGCCTCACAATTTTCTTCCAATGCCTCATTCAGCATGTTCATCATCGCAGGCAACAGATCCTGAAACCTCTCCCTATCTTTTGAACTCCCCACCTGTTGAATGAAGTTAATCATCGCCGTCAGGGCAGTGATCTTCACGTCTAGATTAACCAGGGAATCATTCAATGTGTTTAGGAACATAGGGTGTAATATATCAATGTAATGGACTAATGCTTCACCGTCAATGTGTTGGATTAATTCAACAAACAAGTTTAAATTCTCTGTCAAATGGGAATTAGTACTGAAACACCTATACAAGATTGGTAATAATTCAGGCCAGTTGTTGTCAGGATGAAGTGCAGCAGCTAGCTGATCAGAGCCAAGAGACTTGGCTAGCTTAAGAGCTAATGAGTTAGGATCCTTCTGCTTCATCATTGACTTTGATTCCGACCTTTTCTCGATGACATGAGAACTAACAACTGTAAATGGCTGTGAATCAGGCCTCAGAATTTTATCCATATTGCTAGTTCCGATAACAGATGATCGCTAACACTCTATTTTTCTTTCTAATACGAATAATATCATGAGTGAAATCAATGACAAGAATAATATCTAACTTGCAAATGTCTTATTTGACTTTTCTTTGCCAATTAAATGATGTTTGACAAAGTGGTGATATTGGTAGCAGCAAATGAGGACTTTCTTCTCTAAATCATGAGATATTTCAGTGATCTAATTAATATGATACCGACTCTTGACCTAATTTTCTTTTTAGTAGGTTCAGACTTTCAATTACTTCCTCCGTTTCAATTTGTTTGACCTACTTTTCTTTTTAGTCTGTTTCAAAAAGGATGACCCTTTCTTTTTTAAGCAACTCTTTAATTTCAACTT
>JAJOOS010002901.1:0-91898 GCA_029582725.1 Solanum chiquidenum | reverse complement strand
CTAGCATGTGTAATTCAAGAACTAAAGAAATACATAGCTAGGGTTCTGAAATTCATGCAATAAACTGAGTACAAACATGATAATCTAATTTGGAACATTTAAATAACTAATTCATGATGATCTGTTGAAATTCTAGAAACCCTAGGTCTGTTCATAATCATGGAATCAAGAAACTGGCTGAAAACTAGGGACCTAATGGGTGAAAGGAACCCACTAGTGAAATCCCACATACCTGGTGACGAATTCCATGGAGAAATCTTTCAATTTTAGGGCTGGAACTGAAGAAAACTTGCTGCGTTCTTGAACTAGGGTTCTTGGCCTTTTTCTCCTCTCTTGATTCTAATTTTTCTAAATTTGATTAATGATTTGACTTAGGTAAGTTCTAGTTATGTTCCTAGGCTTAAACTGATTAAAATATCATGATTTAGAGTTTAAACGACGTATCTTAGGGGTGAAACGAAATAGGAAAAGACCAAAAGACCCCTGACTTAATTGCTGTCGGAGTGACCGACGGATTGGATTGACGGGCCGTCAATCAATCGACGGTCCGTCGATTGGGTCCGTCGGTCAGGTCTGCTCGACAGGCCTTCACTAAAACGAGCATAACTTTTTACTCGGAGGTCGGATTTTAGCAAACTCAGTGGCGTTGGAAAGAGGATTCAATTATCTATCATATCATAGGTTATGAGACACATAATTCCTTTTGTGATAAAAGTTATGACCATTTGAAGTCGACCCATCAACAATTTTCAGCTAACTGGTTGTTGACCTTTACCTACGGTCAGATCTACGGACCGTGGATCGAACGACGGTTCGTGCTGGTCGGCCGTAGTTCATGTCAGAGGTTGGGTAAGGGAGTCTTGATCCACAGACACAGACAACGGATCGTGGTCTGATCTACGGACCGTGGGTCTGTCCGTGAGTCGAGACTTAACCAATTGTTCTGAGCTAGGTTGCAGTGTCCATCTACGAACCACCAGCACAGACCGTAAGTCATCCCACGATCCGTAGGTGGTGCCCGTAGCTTCTGATTTTCTGAATTTTTTTCTGGGTCTGATTTCTGAGGTGTTAGAAAGCACAAGCAGGTATCAAGAAGGATCAAAACCCAATAATCAAGAGAACCTAGAACCATATTTCAAAATGGCTTTCTAGTTCGTACTAAAATGGACAACTTCCATTCTTAAGACGGACTAAAAATCTAGAGTCAAGATGGTAAATGATCCGAATCAAAAGGCATGCCAAGAGTGACAAAGTCACAGCCACAAGAAGGACAAGGTCCCAACAAGAGTGCTAAGTGATCAAACAATCCGTACAAGTGGGCGAGTTACACAAGTGTCTTTAATGTATTACATAATACCAACACGACAATGCAAAGTCACAAGGGGTAACCAAGGTACCAAGATAAACTTTCAGTTATACCAGCAGGTAAAAGGAGTACAAGTACAAATTTATACACATACCTCAGTTCTTTAGCACACAAACAGTCCAACAAAACTCCACGAGTCAAACCGTAGACAAAGTAGCGTATCAAAGTCTTCAACTTGTATACAAGGATATACAACCTTAAAAAATGAATTCAATAACTTATTTACTTTCTAGCAGCTCAATAATGATGACGTAAAAAAATAGGTTTATCATCACAAGTAAGCCTAGCCTGTACAAATACGACTATGTTCACAGAATAGTAAATTCTGGCCATCCTAGTGCCTCATGTCGCAATTAAGATTTGAAATGGCAAACGGCCAAAATGGACTGTATACTCTTCATGAAAGATGCAGGTACCTCTCTTAAGGTTGCAAACAACCAAGAATCACCGCAAAATGTATTTTGGATCAAAAGACATATTCAAAACACTAACAGTTGTCTTTACAGGATTTCAAACTTCAGAATCTAGACAGAACTTGTCCTATGATGCGTCCCATATTTCGAATCAATAACAACCAAATTAGAGTTTAATATAAACATAAGAGTTGTACATATATGAATTATCTTTCCAAATCATATTTATTCACAGTAAAAAAAGTTCTACAGAATGAGATATGCTTAATCTACTAAACGCTATCCAGCTCAAAAACAGGTTTTACTACTTACCAAAGAGAAGAGTGTAACTCGAATTCCAGCCAAAATGACCAAGTTTTTCTCTTGTTATTTTGAGAGTAATAAAGTTAGAGAGAGTTCACCAGGTTTCTTATAGCTAAGGAACACGAATTTCACTATAGAGGAGGTGTAAACATATAGTCACCAAAAGTGATATTTATCCCCTTCACAGCTGTCCTTCAAAGGTGCTGCCCAAATAATTGTGTGCTGCCCAATTGCATACATAAACACCTATATATATATATATATATATCCTTCACCTCCTTTTTAAAACTATACATATTTCTAATTAAAACATTACGCAAATACCCCCATACAATACATTAAATTACGATGACAATTATTTTAAGCAAGGTTGCAAATATAACATTATTTCAAGTTCCCAAAAAAAAATGAGAATAGAACATATTCTAGTAACTAAGCAATGGTGTATCGACATGCGAATGTTGGTCTAGTATTTTGGGGCGTTACACGTGTGTTCTACACATAATATGGTGAACTATTGCCGAAGAGTAAAAGAAGGCCAGTGAGTTCAGACTGGTTAAGTCGATCACTGTTCGAGGTGTAGAATGAGCTGCAATGAGGAGTTCATTAATGTTGTATTAGATAGACCTCCAGGGTATGCACTCTTATATGAAGGTCTGCCTACGACACAAACTCTGAAGGATCTAAAGGGTTGGCTTGCCCTTCTTATTTCTAATACCACTCCTAGGAAGATTGAGGGGGGAGTCGAGATTGAAAAGAAGGATTTGAATATAGCTGCCCGTTATTGGTTCAGATTCATCAGTAGTTCACTTATGCCTTCACAGAATGAATCTATCCTCCGACATGCAAAAGCAGCCTGCTTGGGGTCTATCTTATCAAAGAGGCGGCTCAACTTGGGCCTTATCATAGAGCAGGAGATGTCCATGAGAGCCAAGCAGAAGCATACCTCTTTACCCTTCCTAGTACTGATCACAGAGCTGTGACGACTTGTTGGAGTGCCCCGGGATGTTGCTAGAGATTTTGATGTCACCCCGTCCTCCTCCATTGACATCCGATGCATTGAGGCCGAATATACTAGAGAGGAGGCTGACAGGAGGAGGACAATTCTAGTAGACACATCCTCGGAGGTGGACGTTAATTCAATACTTACAGAGGAATCTTTGCCCACTCTGACCTCTGGGTCTTTAGGTACTTCTATACCTTCCTCTTCTTCATAGGCTCCAGGCATCTCCTCTTCCTCCCAACCGACCAAGATTACTCAGGCGATAATCCTGAGGATGGGGCATCTGGCCCATTCAGCTGATGTGAGGGCGACCCAATTAGAGAGATCTATCCCCTTGATGATTGAGGTTGTGATCTTAGTTGCACTGACCCCCCTGCATACTTCTATTGAGACTCTCACTACAAGAGTTAAAGCTTGTGAGAGTAGGAAATGGGAAACCTCTGAGATTCTGACTTTGAAAGCCAAGGTAACAGACTTGAGGAAGGACGTAGACTATTTGAAGTCTATCGACTTCACTTCATTACTGGAGGGTGCATATGATTTGGACGCTCCTAAGACTTCAGAGATCCCTCCAACTACCGCCAGAGATGTACCCAGGGATGAGGCAGCAGTTGATGAGTCATATGCTAAGACCGTTGAGGAGCAGATAGCGTCTATAGAGACTTTCTGGATCTTGGGGAGACAATCATGCAGTCGGTGATCCAGACCTCATGGACCAAGACTTCTATAGCAGCTCCTAGTGGATCTGGTATTGTTGTTTCTTCTGAGGCGACTCCGGGTACTGATGCCCAAGTATAGACTAATGCACCGAGCACTAATGCCCAGAGAGATGGAGCGACTGCTTAAATAAGATCCCCTTTTTACCTCCCTCTCTGTCTTAATGTTATTTTGACTTGTGGATATTATATTTTTGTTTTCATTTGAGGACAAATGTTTTAATTTGTGGTGGGGTGAGGCTCACCTTTTGTGTGACATTCGTAATTCTTGTTTTGTCTATATTTGGGCTTTAAGCTAAAAATTGTGTTTTTACACTGCTTTTGTGGATACTTGAGCTTGTGGCTCCTTGTTTTTAATAGTAAATGATTTTTTACCCTTCCAAAATTTTTTGCCACCTCTTGTATGTGTTGAATGTGGTTGTTCCCTTGCAAATTTGAGTACCGGTTTTGATTAATATCGATGACTCAAATAGTGCTCATAATCGAACAAAAATTAATGTGCAGCTACGACGAGGCCAATTGAAGTTGCATAGACAATATGTGAACTCGTTTCGTCTCGTTGTGACTAGACAAATATCTAATTGAGTCTCTTGTGATGAACATTGCACACTAGCGAAAGTGTGAAGTCTTGTTTCACATTAGTGTCAACGCCTTGTGTGATGAGTTTACCGTGAACCATGTGTGATGACACCTAGAATTTTCCCCGTTGGTCCGGTTGACTAAGTGATGCAATTTCTTGAGATGATCTTAGGCAACTTTAAAGAATGTGAACCAATTTCACATTATACCTTTTTTGTGGCTTACCTTGTGATTGTGTGAACCTCTTTTGAGCACCCTTTGAGCCTTAACCTTTTCTTGGAAAAAACTTGATAACATTGCTACCGTTTATTGACCCATTACCCATAATCCTCATGATATGTGGCTTGTTTGAATATCCAACTTAGGCCAAAAGCCTAAGTTGGGGGTGTGGTGAAAAGAGAAGGCAAATCAAGAAAATGCAAAGAAGTTCCTTTTGCCCATGTTTTGATAAAAAATGGAACCCTCCATATATATATAAAAAAAAGAAAAAAAAGGAAAGAAAAGAAAAGTTGTGGAAATACAAAGAAAATGAGGTTTTCAATGACCCATGGAAGATGAATAAGAGGTTACTTTTGAGCTTGAATGAAAATGATAAAGAGAAGGAAATAAGGTGTTATTTACATCACATTTCATGAGAATTTCAGCCTATAAGCCTAAATGACCATATCATTACACTAATCCACATTGCAAGCCATGAAAAGGCCTTTTTGATCTTGAATGAGCTGAAGCAAAAAAGTCGATTGGAAAATAAGGGCAAACCTATGGTTGAAATCATGCATTGTGTTTGTCTTTGTGAGTGTGAGTGTTGATCTTGATTCCAAAACTTTAACTGATTGAACCATTGAATGAATATGGAATCATTCTTTGTGTGAGAGCATTAGAATACCTTTGTTGAGCTTGAACTGGCATTTGAAGCAAGTATAGTGGGTTTGAAATTCTTTGGTAATGGTGAGTCACAACTTGAATCTTTGAGTGCACAATTGATCCTTGAACTAGTAAGTTGAGTCTTTTTGTGTGCATTCATGATTGAGTCTTGTGTAGCATTGTTTGAGACATCCTTTTTGAACTGATGAACTTGAGTTTTACTTGAGGAGAAGCAAACGTTTAAGTTGCGGGTGTTGATGAGTCCATGATTTGGACTCTTTTAGGGCTTTAATTTGATAGATTCAGTGTCCTCAAATGAATATTTTGTCTTAATAACTGATGAAAATCCTTGTGTTTCAGGTATTTGGAGTTAGAGACAAAGCATGGACATTGTTGGGCAGAAAGGAACAAGGCAGCTGAAAAGAACGAAGAAAAGGCGACCTGAGGATCGCCTAAACCATTAGGCGAGTCGCCGAATGGCTATGGTCTCGCTTAATGTTCTAGTGTGCTAAGCTCAGAAGGAGAAAATCGAGTAGGCGAGATAAAGGAGCAGTCGGCGAGTCACCGAACGATTCCGCGATACAGTACTCCATCGCCTAACGTTACGGAACTTGAATTTGCTGAAGGCCAATGCAGAAAGGTGATGAACCAGACCAAAGGGCGGATTGCCAATCCTGACTAACTGCGCCGAGTGGTCCTTCACAACACACTTTTTGACAACTATAAATACTTGTTTGAATTTTTAGTTTAGCATGCAATCAGTATCAAATTTTAGAATATCAAACATTATTTTCAGTTTTTAGAACTTAGAGTTTTGGAGACTTTGTTCCTTAGCTTTGAAGATTTGAAGATTTCCATTTCTAAGTAATTGGAAGTGGGTATTGAAGATTCTTCATCGTAGACGTGTGTAAATACAATATCTATCGTACCCATTTGATGGAAACACTTTTTCAATATTGATATCTATGCCTTTACTATGTCTAGCTGAAACCCCAATTCTTGGGGTGTGGTTATGTGAATATGGGTTGAATTTACTGTTGGATATTGCTAATAGATAGTTAATTTGTTGTTTAAAGGTGATTTCGTTCAGTAGTTGTGCTTGAATTTAATGGGGTTATAGTTGCAAATACAATTTTATCTTCATGTTTTTGACTTGTTCGAGAGAGAGGTTTTAAAACCAAAACTACTTAATCGATAGTCTGTGGTTATTGGGTTGTCGTGGGTTCAGCTCTAGAGAGTGAATCCTAAACCCTCTCCCACACATTCAGCTCGAGAGAGTTAATGGACTAAGGCAAAGGCTGTGCTTCATTGCCGCTTATTGGTGTTCGAGAGAATACAATTTGATTTGGGGTAAATTGTTCGAGAGAAAATTTACTGCCACTAAAGTCTATCTTAGTTACCAATTTACAGCGATTTACTATTAATAGCATTTACCCGATTGTTTATTTTAGCCCATATTCCTATCACATCCCAAGAATCCCGTCTCCATTTTTATATTTCTATATTATTTGCTGCTTCTAGTTGATAATTGACTACAAAACCCCCTTCGATAATTGACAGTTGTGTCACCCTTTAACTTGATATATTTTTCTTCGTATAAATCTTTAGCTATAATTGACTTGAGCGAAGTTCTTACTTTTCTCTTAATTCTCTATTACAAACCGTTTCCTTGGGACTCGACCCCAACTCACTAGTAGGGTTATATTACTATTGAACGACCATGGACGCTTAGTATTGGATGAAGCGCTCGGATACGTCAAATCAATATTCATCAGACCACTTGAGGTTCACACTCTTTCGAATATATTTGGTCAAAAGAGATGCAATAGTAGAGAAACTTTAAACAATTAATAGCCTGCAAGTCCTATAAACCCTGAATCTCAGTAATTGACGTAGGCTTGGTCCAACCCTAACTGTCTCGATCTTGGTTGGATCTAACCTAATACCCTCCTTGGACACCATGAGTCCTAAAAATGCAACAAAATCAAGCAAAAGCTCACACTTCAAGAACTTGGCATATAACTTCTCTTCCCTCAATCTCTAGAGTACAATTCCAAATGCTGATCGTGATCCTCGTCGGTTTGGTAGTACACCAAGATATCATAAATTAGCACTATCACAAAGAAATCCAGATAAGGTCGAAATACCTCGTTCATCAACTCATGAACACTGCAGGGGCGTTGGTTAAACCAAAAGACATCACAAGAAACTCATAGTTCCCATAACGAGTTCTATAAGCTGTCTTAGTGTAACACCTCATATTTCTAAAGAGGAAAGATAGCCATTTTTCAGAGGTTGCATGTACCACGGACCGTAGGTAGGGCCTGTGGGTGGGCAACCAAAACAGGCTCAGAAAAGGGAAACCACGGCCTGACCAATGGACCGTCGGTCAGACCACGGTCCGTTGTTGAGGGCTCGTGGTTTAAAGGCCACAATCTTGTATCTCACCACAAACGACAGTCATGCAGGACGACCCGTCGTCCTGACCACTGTCCGTCGTAAGTGGTCTGTGGATGGTGAACTGTCAGTTATTTTTTAGGGGCAGTTAGATATTTTGCTAATTATTGTAGCCTAATACTATGTTGTTTTTCATAATTCTAAGACCCCAATATAAACATTTTAACCCCCAAATTCAACCAATTCAATTCATTCTTCCAAAATAGCAGAATTCTCCAAATAATTCTCTCTCTAGAAACTTGAAGAAGAAGAAGGATTCAACCTAGGGTTTCAAGGCAAGTCTCAATTCCTCCATTGAAGATAAGCATTTGGACTTGATGTATGATAATTTTCATCCATGTAGTTCCCAAATTCTCCTATTTTCAAAGGTAGAAATCCCTAATTGAGTTAGGGTTTTCTTCAATTACCATGGGTTCTCTTGATTATTGATTTAAATGATTGAATTATAATCTCTTATGCATGAATTGATGAAATACTATGATTTTATAATATTTCCCTTAAGAACCCATATAAACCCCATGTTTTCCAAATTATGATCATGTGATGTGAGTTGTTGGTTATGAAAAAAGAGTTTTATGAACTAATGCATGAAGTGATAGAATCACATGAATTTATGATGACATCTCTATCTAATCCTTGATTTTTAGATGTGGTGATTGAAAGTAGGCATTGAACCTTGAAAGGTAAAGTATGAGTTTGTGCATGTTTTTATGAAACCTATGTAAATGTTTTACGAATGCTTTGAGAGTAAAGTATCAATGATGATGTTGCTATTGTGTTGTTGAAAGGACATTCTCATAAACACATATAAACATGATTGTGAAAGGTTTTCTCACATAATAAGGATTCTAAGGTTGAAAGGTTTTCTCACCTAAATGAATCAAAGACAATGAGCTATCCTAATGAAACTTAGCTTGGATTGGTAAGATGACATGCCATTCAATGAATAATGAGAACAAGTAAGAAATGATTACTCTATGGGATTTATGTTTAGCACCGATAGGATATTAAGATGGAAGCTCTCCCGTTAGTAGAGTCCATGTTTCTATAAGCAATCTCCTTATCCCATACCTATATGCTCCATAGGATGTTTGTATAGATAGACATTAGCTATTGTATCCACTTAAGCTAGAAATTCATGGTCCTTACCTTGGCAAGTAGGACAACCCTTTTTGGTGTGAAAGACACCAGGGGATCATGTTATAGCTCACATGGTCTCTATGTCAGTTAAGGCTAATTCTCCACATTAATAGTGACCTAAGGTTACTCAAGGAGTATCTGATATGTGTTCAAAGGTTTTAAAGACGATTAGCTTGCATTGACCATGTTTCATGAAGTATGTTTTTTAACCTTCTTATATCATGTTTTAGCTTGGTCAAATGCATGTCATGAAATGTCCCATTTTAGAATAATTTAAATGTTTAATGCATGAATATCATACTTGGTACATTATTTTGTACTAACACATACTCTTGCCTACATTTTCCCCAAATGTAGGTCCGATATTGAGGGTTCTCAATTTCGTAGCTAGAGGTTGGCTTGGTCAATTTCCCGAGCTTTGGTGATTCCTCATGCATTCTAGGATGGAGTAATATTGTTTTCAGTTTCTTACTTTTCAGTTTTGGACATGATGTATGGGCTAGGGCTAATTTCATTCTATTGTATTAGATGGCTCTTGAGACAAAGTGTTTTAGACTTCCTCTTTACTTTTATAAAAACTTTTGGACTTGAATTGTTGTTTTATCTCATTGTTCTATTTCTTATGTTATGAATTCTATGTGGCTTGTATGGGGCCTCTCGGGGTCCTATATGCCATATTACATCTAGGGTGTACCCCTGGGTCGTGACAAACTTGGTAATTAGAGCACAAGGTTTAGAATGGTCCTAGGATGTCTCAAAAGCCACGTCTAGTAGAGTCTTGTTCATGAGTGTGAAGTGCGCCACATTAATGAATGAGAGGCTATAAAATGTTTAGGAAACTCCACTGTTTTCATTACTCTTAAGTCGTGCGATAGAGTTTAACTCTATAAGGTCTCTCTCCTAATCCTTATCTGCTATTGTACGTGATATTTCTACTCGAACAATGTATACTAGAAGGAATGTGAGGGACAATGCAGAAAAAGAAACTCCTCCTCAAGCTCCGATCGATCCTTTGGACGAATAAGTATCTAACAGAGTTTAGGGCTTATTTTCAAGTATTTTCTGAAGCCATGACGACTCAAGCCAACATGGAGGTTGTAGTTCCCGTGAACCCTAATGTGGGTACGACGGCTTTTAGAGTGAGGGACTTCACAAGGATGAATCCTTCAGAGTTTCATGGTTCAAAGATTGAAGAAGATCCTCAAGAGTTCATAGATGAGGTCTACAAGGTATTGATGATCATGGGAGTGACGTCGGTGGAAAAGGCAGAGTTGGCCGCTTATCAACTTAAGGGTGTCGCTCAAATATGTTATAATCAATGGAAATAAGGTAGATCGGAAGATGCATGTCCTCTTGATTGGGAGAAGTTCAAGGCTGCCTTTCTTGGTAGGTTCTTTCCCCTTGAGATGAGTGAAGCAAAAGTGCTTGAGTTCATCAACCTTCATCAAGAAAGTATGAGTGTGAGGGAATATGCTTTGAAGTTTACTCGTTTGTCTAAATTTTCTCCAATAATGGTTGCCGATTCTAGGGCAAAGATGAGTAAGCTTGTTTCGAGTGAGTCTGAAATGGTGTTTAAAGAGTGCCATACCACCATGCTCATCAATGACATGGACATCTCTCGTCTCATATTTCATGCCCAAATAATCGAAGAGGAGAAACTTAAGGAAAGGTCTAGAGAGACAAAGAGGGCTAAAATCGATGATGGTAATTTCTCACATGCAAGGTCCGATGGAAATGGTCGTCCTAGATTTTGACAAGGGTTTTCCGGTCAAGGTTCCTCCAATTCTCCTTCTAAGTTCAACAAAGAGAGGGTGTCTAACCCTAAACATCAAGGAAGGAATGGTGGCGAATCTTCATTGCCTAGGTCTACTTGTGTTAAGTGTGGAAAGAAGAACGAGGGTAAGTGTGTATCTGACACAGATGGTTGCTTTAGTTGTGGTAAAAGTGATCATAAGATGAGGTATTTCCCAATGCTTATAGCTAAGGGAAGAGAGGGAAATCAAGCCCCTCCTAGTGGTTCGAGTTCAAATGCTCCCAAGAAAAACCAATTCTATAGCCCTCCAGACTTGTGGTGAAAAAGAGGGTTCTCCCGATGTGGTTACCGGTATGTTTAATGTTTTCCAACTTGATGTATATGATTTACTTGATCCCAGTGCTACCTTGTCTTTTGTGACGCCATATGTGGCTATGAAGTTTGATGTTCCTTCAGATGTGTTGTTATTTTTTGTCTCTACCCCTGTTGGTGATTCTGTAGTGGCTAAGAGGGTCTATAGAAAATGTCGTGTATCCTTATCCCATAGAGTTACTCTTGTTGATTTGGTAGAGCTTGATATGTTAGATTTTGATGTTATCGTTGGTATGGATTGGCTGCACTCTTGTTACGCTTCTATTGATTGTAGAACTCATGTAGTCAAGTTTAGGCTTCCAAATGAGCCTATCCTAGAGTGGAAGGGGAGAAATTCTATGACTAATGGTTAGTTTGTTTCTTGTCTTAAAGCTAGAAAGATGATTTCTAAGGGTTGCATTTACCATCTAGTTAGGGTGAGGGATGTATATTCCTAAACCCCTACTTTTGAGTCAATCTCCATTGTAAATGAGTTTCTGGATGTTTTCCCTGATGATTTTCCTGGTATTCCTCCCAAAAGGGAAATAGACTTTGGTATAGACCTTCTCCCAAATACGCAACATATTTATATTCCTCCTTATAGAATGGATCCGGCAAAACTAAAAGAGTCGAAAGAACAATTAAAGGATTTGTTAGAGAAGGGTTTCATTCGACTGAGTATCTCTCCATGGGGTGCTCCAGTTTTTTTTGTTAGAAAGAAGGATGGTTCTCTTCGTATGTGTATTGATTATCATCAGTTGAACAAGGTGACCATTAAGAATATGTATCATCTTTCAAGAATATATGATTTGTTTGACCAACTTCATGGAGCAAGTTACTTCTCTAAGATTGATCTTCGGTCGGGTTATCACTAATTGAGGGTGTAGGAAAATGATATTGCAAAATTGCTTTTAGAACCCGATATGATCATTATGAGTTTTTGGTGATGTCGTTTGATTTGACTAATGCTCCGGGGGCATTTATGGATTTGATGAATAAGGTGTTTAGGCAATACTTTGACATGTTTGTGATTGTGTTCATTGATGATATTTTGATTTATTTGAGATGTGAGAATGAACATATTAATAATTTTAGGATTGTGTTGCAAATTCTCAAATAACAACAACTCTTTGCAAAGTTTAGTAAATGTGAGTTTTGGTTTAGATCCATAGCTTTTCTTGGTCATATCGTTTCAAGTAAGTGTATTGAGGTAGATCCTAAGAATACGGATGCGGTCAGGAGTTGACCTAGACCTCTAACCCCTTTGGATATTAGAAGCTTCTTGGGTTTTACCGGTTACTATAGGAGGTTTGTTGAGGTTTTTCTTCCATTGCCTCTCCATTGACAACTTTGACTCAAAAAAAGGCTAAGTTCATATGGTCCGAATCTTGTGAGAAAATTTTCCACAAGTTGAAAAATAGACTTACTTCCGCTCCGGTGTTAACTTTATCGAAAGGTACGAATGGTTTTGTGGTTTATTGTGATGCCTCTTGAATTGGGTTGGGATCTTTGCTTATGTAAAATGGTAAAGTCAATGCTGATGCTTCAAGGCAACTTAAGATTCTTGAGAAGAATTATCCTACCCATGACCTAGAATTAACGATGGCTGTTTTTTCCTTAAAGATATGGAGGCATTATTTGTATGGTATTCATGTTGATGTTTTCACCCACCATAAGAGTTTGCAATATGTGTTTAATAAAAAGGATTTGAATCTTTGCCAAAAAAGGTGGCTTGAGTTATTGAAGGATTATGACATGAGTGTTCTTTATCACTCCGGTAAGGCAAATGTGGTGGCGGATGCTCTTAGTCGGTTGTCTATGGGTAGTGTGGCTCATATTGATGATGATAGAAAAGAGTTGGTTCGAGATGTTCATAGATTGACTTGGTTGGGAGTTTAGTTAGTAGACTCTACCAAAGGTGGTGTTACAGTTCACAATGGTGCAGAGTCGTCTTTTATTGCGGATGTGAAAGCCAAGTAAGGTATTGATCCAATTTTGGTTGAATTGAAAGAAGCCGTGCTTAAGATATATGTTGAGGTTTTCTCCCAAGGGGGAGATGGTGTTCTTAGATATCAAGGTTTTGTGTGTTCCTAATGTGGGTGACTTGAGGGAACATATCTTGTTAGAAGCCCATAGTTCTCGATATTCCATTCACCCAGGAGCCACCAAGATGTACCGTGATTTGTGAGAGATATATTGGTGTAATGGGATGAAGAAGGATATTATAGAATTCGTGGCTAAGTGTCCTAATTGTCAACAGGTGAAAGTTGAGCATCAGAAGCCGGGAGGTTTGTTCCAAAACATTGGTATTCCTACTTGGAAGTGGGAAGACTTGAATATGGACTTCATAGTAGGGTTGCCACGCACTCGATGACAACATGACTCGATTTGGGTTATAGTAGATCGAATAATGAAATTGGCTCATTTTATTCCCATCAAGGTTTCCTATTCGGCGGAGGATTATGCTAAGTTGTACTTAAGAGAAATGGTAAGGTTACATGGAGTGCACTTGTCCATTATTTCCGATCGTGGTACTCAATTCACTTCTCAGTTTTGGAAGTCTTTCCAAAAAGGTCTTGGCACTAAGGTTAAGCTTAGTATGACTTTTCATCCCCAAACCGATGGGAAAGCGGATCATACTGTCCAAACTTTGTAAGATATGTTGAGAGCTTGTGTGATTGATTTTAAGGGCAATTGGGATGACCATTTTCAATTGATTGAGTTTGCCTATAATAATAGCTATCACTCGAGTATTGGTATGGCTACATTTGAGGCTCTTTATGGTAAGAGGTGTAGATCTCCTATAGGTTGGTTTGAGGTGGGTGAAGTTGCCTTGAGGTAATGAGTTCCTCATGTTGTTGTGCATTGAGTATAAGTTGCCCATAAACTTCAAGAGATGAATTGTTGAACATTCTTTAGCTATGCTATTGAGTATGAATTGCATAACGGATCCATGAGAGGATGTTGAACATGCTTTTAGCTTGGAGAAGGTAGTTCCTCCTTGAATATGAGAAATCTGAAATTTCATGCATGTTTGTTTGTTAGGTCTAGTTCCTACCTTCCTTATTATGCATTGAGTATGTTTATCTTAGAGTCGATGTTTCCTCCTTTGTTATGTGAATTTTGATGAGATTGCATGCATGATGGGCTGCTAGTCTTGAGTCGTTTCCATTAAAGAGGTGCCTAGAATCTCATTTGAGGACGAATGTTCCCAAAAGGGAGATAATGTAACACCCCATATTCGAAAAGAGGCAAGATAGCCATTTTTCCGAGGTTGCAGGTGCCAACCACGATCCGTGAAGTGGACCACGGACCGTAGGTAGGCACCAAAAACAGGCTCAGAAAAGGGAAACCACGGCCTGACCAATGGACCGTCGGTTAGACCACAGTCTATGGTTGAGGGTCTGTGGTTCAAAGGCCACAATCTAGTTTCTGACCACGAGTGACACACGTGCAGGATGGCCCGTCGTCCTGACCACGGTCCGTCGTTAGTGATCCATGGATGGTGAACTGGTAGTTATTTTTTAGGGGAAGTTGGGTCTTTTCCTAATTAATCTAGCTTAATACTATGTTGTTTTTCCTAAGTCTAAGACCCCTATATAAGCATTTTAACCCCCAAATTCAATCAATTCAATTCATTCTTCCAAAATCACAAAAGAAGAACTCTCCAAATAATTCTCTCTTTAGAAACATGGAGAAAAAGAAAGATTCAACCTAGGGTTTCAAGTCAAGTCTCAGTTATTCCATTGAAGATAAGCATTTGCACTTGAGGTATGATAGTTTTCATCGATGGAGTTCCCAAATTTTCCTATTTTCAAAGGTAGAAATCCCCAATTGAGTTAGAGTTTTCTTCAATTACCATGGGTTCTCTTGATTATTGATTTAAATGATTGAATTATGATCTCTTATTCATGAATTGATGAAATACTATTATTTTATGATGTTTACCTTATGAACCCATGTAAACCCCCATATTTTCCAAACTATGATCATGTGATGTGGGTTGTTGGTTATGAAAGTGGAGTTTTATGAACTAATGCATGAAGTGATAGAATCACATGAATTTATGATGAAATCCCTATCTATTCCTTGATTTTTATATGTGGTGATTGAGAGTAGGCTTTGAACCTTGAAAGGGCAAAGTATGAGTTTATGCATGTTTTTATGAAATCTATGTAAATGTTTTACGGATGCTTTGAGAGTAAAGTCTCAATGATGATGTTGTTGTTGTGTTGTTGAAAGGACATTCTCATAAACATATACAAGCATGATTGTGAAAGATTTTCTCACATAATAAGGATTCTAAGGTTGAAAGGTTTTCTCACCTAAATGAATCAAAGACAAGGAGCTATCCTAATGAAACTTAGCTTTGATTGGCAAGATGACATGCCCTTCCATGAATAATAAGAGCAAGTAAGAAATGATTGTTCTTTGGGATTTATGCTTATAACCGAGAGGATAATGAGATGGAATCTCTCCCATTAGTAGTGGCCGAGTTTCTAGAAGCAATCTCCTTATCCCTTACCTATGTGCCCCCATAGGATGTTTGTCAAGATAGACATTAGCTAGTGAATCCACTTAAGTTAGAAATTCATGGTCCTTACCTTGGCAAGTAAGACAACCCTTTTCGGTGTGGGAGACATCGGGGGATCATGTTATAACTCACATGGTCTCTATGTCGGTTAAGGATAATCCCTCACATTAGTAATGAACTAAGGTTACTCAAGGAGTATCTCATATGTGTTCAAAGGTTTTAAAGATGATTAGCTTGCATTTACCATGTTTTATAAAGTATGTTTTCTAACCTTCTTATATCATGTTTTAGCTTGGTCAATTGCATGTCATGAAATGTCTCGTTTTAGCATGATTTAAATGTTTTATGCATGGCTATCATTCTTGGTACATTATTTTGTACTAACGCATACTCTTGCCTACATTTTCCCTTAATGTAGCATTCAATATTGAGGGTTCTCAGTTTTGTAGCTAGAGGTTGGCTTGGTCGATTTCTCGAGCTTTGGTGAGTCCTCATGCATTCGAGGACAGAGTTATATTATTTTTAGTTTCTATCTTTGTTTTTAGTTTTGGACATGATGTATGGGTTAGGCTCAATTTCATTATATTGTATTAGATGGCTCTTGAGACAAAGTGTTTTAGACTTTCGCTTTTACTTCTATAAAAACTTTTGGACTTGAAATGTTGTTTTATCTCAATGTTCAATTTTTATGTTATGAATGTTAAGTGGCTTGTATGGGGCCTCTCAGAGAAACACTAGGGTGAATGAACCCCTTACTTAACAAGTCCTGTAACACTGATCCTTCAATTCCTTCAACTCTGCTGGAGCCATGCGATAAGGAGAAATAGAGATGGGCTTGGTGCCCATCTCCAATCAGTAACAAAATTAATATCCCTATCTAGAGGAACACCTGGAAGATCAGTAGGAAAGACATCTGAAAACTCTCAAACCATGGGCACAAAATCCATGGGAGGTGGCTCAACACTAGTATCTTGAATAAAGGCCAAATAAGACAATCACCCTCTATTAACCAATCGCTGAGCTTGAATGAATAAGATAACTTTGCTAGGGTAAGAAGCACTAGAACCCATCACTCAACTCTCGGGACACCCGACATAACTAAGGTCACAATCTTAGAATAAAAAAAATAAATAACATAATGCAGGGAGATCCAATCTATACCTAAAATAATATCAAAGTCTACCATCCCAAAATGATCAAGTCAACTCAAGTATTATACCCAACCAAAGAAATAAGACATGACCGATACACTCGATCCACTACTAAGGACTCACCCACTAGTGTAGAAACATGAATAGGCACATGTATACTATTATACGTCATATCAAATCCAATAGTAAAAGAGGTAGACACACACGAGAAAGTAGACCTCAAATAAAATAAAAGCATACACATGTCATTGGCAAACTGGGACGATACTTGTAATCACAATATCAAAAAACTCAGCCTCAATAGAAAATCATAACATTGGCCCTCTCGGACACTTACACTTTGAGTAGAACCCTTACCTCCACTCTGAAGAGCTGGATCACCCCTACCAAAAGTCCTTCCACCTTTGTTGGACTGACCTCTACCTCGACCGCTGGTCAGAGGTGTCGAATCTCTAGTTGGAGCAGCTGAATAAGTATGTTGGGGTCCTGAGTGAGTCTGCAAAGGACACTACCGAATCAAATGACCTGGATCCCCAAAACTATAACAAAACCTCATTGTGGAAGATTGTTGCTGCTAACTAAATGAGCTACCATGGCTACCTCGGCCAAAACCATAGGACCCTCGGGATGTCTGCCCACTCTTATGTGCTGGCAGCGATGCATGAATAGGTCAACAACGCTTAAATGAGCCACTACATCTATGTGAACCTTTACCTCTAGATGAAGCACAACAATACTAACCAGATGATCAGACCCTCTTGTGGTCCTTTAACCACTCCATAACCATCAGCTCTACCTCTTTGGTGGTACTCACAATGGACCAGAAGGAAGCCCCTTCTTTGGGTGCTTTAAACATATAAGACCTGATAGAAAAAATCAACCCTCTCACAAACATGTAGATTCTCTTTGCCTCATCCGAGACAATATTCATGGCATGCCTAGATAACTAACATAATGATCCTAATACGAGACACGAATGAACTGCCTTGAGGCAAGCTCTCAAACCCCAATCGACTCTCCTCTTTCATGCTCCAAGGGATGAAATGGTCTTGAAAAAAACCGGAGAATGTGACCCACTCTGTCAAAGGATATCCAACTGGTCTAGACCTCACATAATTCCTCTACCATTCTCTAGTGGGTATGCAAAGCTGAAGTGCAACAAAACAAACACCACGAGCATCCACCATACCCATTGGCTCAAGCGTCTCATGGCGTAAAATCAAGAACTCATGAGAATCCTCATTTTACCACCCTGAAACTGGGGTGGTTTCATCTTCTGAAACCTCTTACAACACTTTTAATCAACCGCTTTCAGAAAAACCTCGAGAGCAATCTATGTACCCACAACTAGTAGAGGAACCACAAGTACCTGACCTACCTGATCATGAATACCCGAAAATTGGTTTTGACCTAGGGTCAATGACCCTACCTTTTTCTGAGAACCCTGTGGGAGTACCTGTCGCACCACCCTAAGAGAAGTTCTCCAGCACACCCAGCATCCTCAACAAAGTCTCGTAAAACAAAAGAGCTCCAAAATCTAGAGGATGATAGTCCTCAACAACCTCAGCCTGAGGCTCAGGAGAAACCTCTCTAGCTCTGCCTATAGCTGGTGCCGCACTATGGGAACAACCTATAACCAGTGTTACTCAATGATTATGGACTTTAGCTTGAGCCTACCTCTACCCCTAACTGAGGCCTCAATAACTACATCAAGGATTACCTCCTCTCTACCACTAGAAATAGAAGATCTAGTTCTCGGCATCTTCCAAAACAACACGTGGTAACTCAGAACTAGCGAAGGTAACTGCGCACGATAGGAAAGAATGAACAAAATGAAGTTTCGTAACATTTCTCATCGCCTCTCAAAGATAAGAACAAAAATTTGATGAGTCAGGGATTTCAACTTATTTAGGGCTTAATATTCATAGTTTTAGTGTCATCAATGCCTACTTTATGCTCTAAAATGATGATAAAATGTTAATTTGCAGCAATGAAAGCAAAAGGGAAAGGCAAGGACATTATCGGGCAAAAAAGAGCAAAAAAGCTAAAAAAGTTGAAGAAAAGCAAAGATGTTAATCGCCAAGACCACTCAACAAAACCACTAAGTTGTCCTTTGGCTTGCCAAAAGTTCCAGAAGTCTAGCCCTAGGAAATAGTTAACTCAGCGATGGAATGTGCAATTTGGTAAACTTCCGAATGGATCGGCGATAGAGATAATGATCACTTAAAGTTATAGAATGTGAATGGTGAAGAGTCAATTTAAGAAGGCGATGAAAGATGACATTTGGCGCATCACCGAATGGATTGACGATGATCGACTTATACCACCGATCTATCCTGAAGCTTAAAATCTGGAAGAGTATAAATGCAATTTTTAAAAGATGAAGAAGAGTCCTTCCCGTTCTGAAAGTTACCACACATTCTAACTCTATTTTTTTTTGTTTTATCTAAACACTATTTTTAGTAGTTTTTGAGTAGAATTTCATGTTGGGTTTTGATTTTGAACTGATTCTAAGCATTGTGAAGACTTGTAATTTGTTACCCAGCGGATGGAGAACATAGTTGGTAATATTTTCTTGTTTTTTATGATGTGTGGCTAATACCCCCATCCATTGGGGGTGTGATTATGTGATTAAATGATTTAATTAGCTTATGGGTGTTAGTATTTACTAATTTAAATATTGATTTGAAGTGGGTTTAATTGTTATTTGAGTTTTCATTTATGAATTGTAGTTGCAAATACAGTTCTAACTAAGTATTCGAAGCTTGCTTGAGAAAGAGGTTTTTGGAGTAAAACTATTAATTGATGATTGTAGTGATTGGGTTGTTGTGGATTCAACTTGAGAAAGTGAGTCTAAATTTGATCCTACCAATCTAGCTCGAGAGAATAGATTAATTGAGGTTTTGGGCTGTACATAGTGTTATGCTTGTCGAGGTTCGAGAAAATTCACTTGATTCATCGTGGTTGATCGAGAGATGGATATTAAATCTAAAGCCTAGCTTACCCACTAAGATTCAACGTCTTTTAGTAGATAATAATTACCCATACAATGAAATTGGCATTTAATCAATCACATTCCCAGGTCCTTCTCTACTTGATTACCCCTCTGTTTTTGTAGTTGTTAATTACTCACTCTAATCCCCCCATTTGACACTAGTTTTCAACCCCTGAAATTTACTTTAACTTGTTTCAATAATGTTTACTTCTACAAACGACTAGAACACGCCTTTTACTTCGTAATTGAATTATGTTTCATAGCACTGCTACAGAAGAAGGATATGAACGTGGCTTCCAGATACTGATTTGGGTTTATCAGCAACACCTTCATGCCGTTACATAACTAGTCGATACTCAAGCATCCGAAGGTCAATTGGTGGGTTGAGGCGTGATGTGGATGAGCTGAAATCCACAGATCTTTTGATGTTATTAGGCACGGTGGACCTTCTCGAGGTCCCGAGTACTAAGTTTCCAGCCATCTCTGAGATTCCTCCGGCTACTACGATCAGAGATGCTGCTAGGGCTGATGATGATGCAGAGTCAGAGGCTCCCGAGACTGATGAGGAGGAGCTTGACACTCGAGATGTTGTTGTGTATGATGATTTAGAGGACCTCGATGGGGAAATGGTGCTGTGGAGACATCTCTTAGGGATACGTCTATGGTGGGCTCAAGTGGAGCGAAGTATGGAGCTGAGCCGGGCACTGATGCCCAGACTGAGTGAGTCACAGACATACAAAGTTCACCTCAGGCTTAGCCTGATAGGGGGATTTTGACTCTCTTTCAATTTCATGTTTAGACTTTTTATTTCATTTGCATTTGACGACAATTGCTAGTTTAGTTTGACAGGGTGAGGTATATTCATACCTACCTCTTGTGGGCTGTTTTTATGGATATTATTGTCGTTTTTGTAATTGTGTGAATACTTGATTTCGTTGGTGAATATTCATTTTTAAGCCATTGGTTTTAATGTTAATGATGGTGTTGACCGGAACTAAATTTTTTGTCACCTCTTGATGTTTGTGAATGTGGTTGTTCTCTTGCAAATTTAAGTGTTGGTTGCGACCAATATCGATGACTTGAATAGTGCTCTTGATTGAATGATATGTGTGTGCGATGGCAATGAGGAAATTTTTTGTTGCATAAGTCATATGTGAACTCTTAGCATCTCATTATGACAAGCCGGTTGTTGAAATGAATCCTGTGATGATCGTTGGACGCTAGCTAAAATTGTAGAGTCTTGTTTGATGATTGTGTTGAATGTCATTTGTGGTAAGGTTGTCTTGGAATGTGTGCTTGATAATACCTCGAACATGCCCCGTTTGTCCAATCGAATAATGTAGGCAAACGATAGAGATGATCTTAGGCACCATTTGTGGAGGGTACACCGAAATTGCCATTATACCTCTTTGTGACTACCTTGTGAGAGTGTGAACCTTGCTTGACACCTTTTGAGCCTATCCTTTTCTTTGGATGAAACTTGAACACATTTGACCTCTTTCTTTCCCAACTTAAATCTTCATGAAGAATTGATCATTTTGAATAGCCAACTTAGGCCAAAAGCCTAAGTTAGGGATGTGGTGAAAAAGGAGGAAAGTCAAGAAGTTTGAGAAATTTTCCCTTGAAGGATCATGTTGAAATAGATGGAACCCCCTCCATATAAAAAAAAAAGAGAAAAGTGAAAGAAGAAAAAGATTGAAAAAGAAAAGAATTGTTGAAATAAATTTTGTACAATGGACAAAAGAAATGGGGTATCCAATGGGTCAAGCTTAAAAGAACATAAGGTGGATTGAGAAAATCAAAAAGAGTGAAAGAGAATGTAGGCCATGCTTCATGAATGTAGAAGTCACCAAGCCAAAAATGATCATATACCTTTACCATAAGCCTCGTTACAACCCTTGAAAGACCTTTGTGATCTTGATTGAGCTTAATGTCATGTTGATCGGAAAGTACGGGCAAGCCTATGGGGAGAATCATGCATGTGTTTATCTTTGAGAGTATGAGAGTTGTTTTTTATTCCCAAATTCTGAAATTTTGATGAGCTTTGTGTGAGCATGGAATCATCTTGATGTGAGGGCATTCAAATACTATTGTTGAACTTGAATTTGCATTTCTAGCAAGCATTATGAGCTTGAATTCTATTTGATGATTGCTAGTCACTGTTTGAAACTTGTAGTGAACAATTGAACATTGCATGGGTAGATTGAACCTCATGTGAATTCATGTTGAGTCTTGAGTAGTAATATTTGTAGACATCTCTGTTGAAATGATTCATCTTGTGTTTTACTTGAGGACAAGCAAAAGTTTAAGTTGGGGGTGTTGATGAGTTGCGGATTTCGACTCATTTAGTGCTTAATATTCATAGTTTTAGTGTCCCCAATGCCTACTTTATGCTCTGAACTGATGTTAAAATGTTAATTTGCAGCAATGAAAGCAAAAGAGCAAGGCAAGGACATTATGGGGAAAAAAGGAGCGGAAAAGCTGAAAAAGTTGAAGAAAAGCAAAGTTATTGATCGCCAAGACCACTCGACGAACCATTGAGTGGTCCTTTAGCTCGCCAAAAGTTCCAGAAGGCCATCCCTGAGAGAAGCCCAACTCGGCGAACCGCTGAATGGATCGGGATGGAGATACTGATTACCTAAAATTACCATAGGTGAATGGTGAAGAGTCAATTCAAGAAGGCGATGAAAGAGGACATTTGGCACATCGCCAACTGGGTTGGTGATGCTCGACTTATACCACCGATCTGTCCTTTTCTGAAAATCTGGAAGAGTATAAATGCGATTTTTAAAATATGAAGAGGAGTTCTTTTAGTTCCGAAAGTTCCCACACATTCTAACTCTGTTTTTTTTTAATCTAAACACTGTTTTTAGTAGTTTTTGAGTTGGGTTTTGATTTTGAACTGATTCCAAGCATTGTGAAGACTTAATATTTTGTTAACCAACTGATGGAGAACATAGTTGGTAATATTTTCTTGATTTTTATGATGTGTGACTAAAACCCTCATCCTTTGGGGGTGTGATTATGTGATTAAATGCTGTAATTAGCTTATGGGTGTTAGTATTTACATATTTAAATGTTGATTTTAAGTGGGTTTAATTTTTAGTTGAGTTTTCATTTATGAATTGTAGTTGCAAATACAGTTCTAACTTAGTATTCGAAGTTTGCTTGAGATAGAGGTTTTTGGATTAAAGCTATCAATTGATAATTGTAGTGATTGGGTTATTGTTGATTCAACTTTAGAAAGTGAGTCTAAATTCGATCCTACCAATCTAGCTCGAGAGAGTAGATTAATTGAGGGTTTGGGATGTTCATAGTGTTATGCTTGTCGAGGTTCAAGAGAAATTGCTTGATTCGTGGTAGTTGATCGAGATATGGCTATTACATCTAAAGCCTAGCCTACCCACTAAGATTCAACGTCTTTTAGTAGAGAATAATCACCCGAAATTGGCATTTAATCGATCACAACCCTAAGGATCCCTATCTACTTGATTACCCCTATTTTCGTAGTTGTTAATTTCTCACTCTAATCCCCCCATTTGACACTAGCTGTCAACCCCTGAAATTTACTTTAACTTGTTTTGATTATGTTTACTTCTACAAACGACTAGAACATGCCTTTTACTTCGTAATTAAATTCTCTACTGTATCACTCCTTGTGGGATCGACTTCAAATTTTCGTTGGATTTATACTTGTTTAGGGCCGCCTACACTTTGAATTGGATGAAGTGTAGTTGAGCGTTATCACGTCTCCCTACCGATCCCCAAAACTCTACTTAGACTTGGCTTGTACAAACTATGAGCTTGAGACTCTGATACTATTTTTCATCACAAAATAATGGACGTGATGACATTTTCTTATTCCCACCAAAACAAGTCAGCCTCAACCCAACAAAATGAAAAAAGGGAAATAAGCAAGAATAAGTAAAAAGTGGAAAACTTGGCCATTCTAATGTAAACCCAAAAATCTGATTGTTATGTGTAGAAGCCACTAATACATAAAGTTGGGAAATCAAAAATACGAACAAGTCTCAATGTCTTTGTTTTTCAAATAGATCAAAGCATAACATAAAGGAAAAAGAGGGCCCGCTGGAATGACAAGAAGCTACCTTTCGAGCCCTTTAACAAGCCTTGGAAATGGGAGAAGTTTAAGAGAAATCACACGGTACCAGGTTCGAAGCCTACACATGTATAGAAGCAATGAGTGAGTATCAAACAATACGATACTCACCAAGCAACCTGCTAAACAAAGTAAATCTAGCTAGAAAATGAATACCCTTTACATATCAACGGAACCTCGTCAAACTACAATGAAACACCTCAGATTTGAAAAGACAAAAAAAAATTCAGTTTTCAGAAATTTGGTGCCAGTTCCAACGGTGCCATCCACGGCCCATGGAACGACCCACGAACCGTAGGTCAAGTCTGTGGTTGGATAGTTAGTTTTTTTTTTAAATGTCAAGTTTTCTATATTATTTAACGGATCACCATGATGGTACGTCGTCCAATGCACGAGTCGTAGTCAGGTCTCTTAGGTGAGCCTCATACTTAGAGAAAATTAAGGATCAAAAGACAAGATCCAAGGTCGGGACCAATGGACCATCGTTGGACCCATGGTCCGTGGATGAGGCCCGTCGATCAAGGCCTCAAATTCTAGCCTCTAATCCTAAACGACACCCTAACAGGATGGTCTGTGGTCTCACCAACGGACTGTGGGTCTGGCCGTCGTTGGTGTCGGGAGTTATATTCTTAGGGGCTTTTGGGTCTTTTCCTCTTTAATCTGACCTAATACTATGTCATCTTACCCTTCACCAAAACCCCTATATAAGCATTTTTAACCCCAAATTCCCCAACTGAAATCATTCTCTCAAATTTACAAAAGAAGAACAAAATCTTCCTCTCAAATATTTCTCTCTCTAGATAGCTTGAAGAAGAAGGCTCCAACCTTGGGTTTCAAGTCAAGTCTCCAATTCCACCATTGAAGTTAAGCAATTGGCATCGAGGTATGATATTTTTCATCCATGGATCCCTTTCCTCCATGGAGTTCCCAACTTCTCCAATTTTCAAAGGTAGAAATCCCCAATTGAGTTAGGGTTTTTCTTCTATGTTGTGGGTTCTCTTAATTATTTATTTAATTCATTGATTTATTATCTCTTATGCATGATTTTAGTTAATCTCATGTCTTTATGAAGATTCCCATGAACCCATGTAATTCCCATGTTTTCCAAGTTATCACTATATGATGTGGGTTTTGGATTATGAAAGAGGAATTTTTTAAATCAAGCATGTTATCATGAAATCTATGTAAATGTTTTTAAGGATGCTTTGAGAATGAAGTATCAATGATGTTTTTATTGTTGTGTTGTTGAAAGGATTTCTCATATACACATGAAAGCATGACTGTGAAAGGTTTTCTCATATACACATGAAAGCATGATTGTGAAAGGTTTTCTAACATAATAAGGGTTCTTAGGGTTGAAAGGTCTTCTCACCTAAAATGAACCAATGTTAAAGAGCTATTATAATGTTGAGGCAAGAAGCGATTACCCATGCTATCTAATTGAAAGATAAGAGACGATTACCCATGTCACATGATGTAAGGTTTAGAGGTGATTGCCCATGTTCCTTTAAAATCTAAGATGAATATGATTTATAACTATTCCTTGGAAGTTAAGCTTAGTACCGAGTGGACAAGTGGCGATTAACCGTGTCCCATAAACTATTTGCCAACATAGGATTGTCTAGATAGACATTAGCTAGTGTATCCAAATAAGCTAGAAGTTCATGGTCCTTGCCTTGGAAAGTAGGACACCCTCTTTCGGTGTGGGAGACACCAAATTCCATGTTGGTAGCTCACATGGTCTTATATGTCAGTTATGGATACTTCTCACAAGAAAGCTAAGAGGAACTAAGGTTACTTTAAGAAGTATCTTACATATGTTTTAAGATGAAGTTCACTTGCATTAATCATGTTTTACGACTTATGTTTTCTAACATTCAAGATTCATGTTTTAGCTTGATCATCGCATGCTTATGAAAATGTACCTTTTTAGCATTACTTTATATGTTTTTATGCATGGATATCATACTTGGTACATGTTTGTACTAACACATACTCTTGCCTACATTTCTCTAAATCTAGGGTCTGACAGTTAGGGTTCCTAGTTTTATGGCTAGAGTTCTTTGATGAGATTCTGAGCTTTGGTGAGTCCTCATGTTTCGAGGATCGGACATTTACTGTTTTCAGTCTTTCCTTATTTTTGAGTGTCTTATTTACTAGATGGCTTTGAGACAATGTTTAAACTTTCACTTTACTTTGATAAAACTTTAGACTTGAAATGTTTCTCTTAATCTCTTTTATTCTATTATGTTTTATGATGATTGCTAAATAGCTTGTATGGGGCCTCTCAGGGTCCTGTACGTTATGTTATGCCTAGGGGCTACCTTGGGTCTTGACAAACTAAGTTATCAGAGCACAAGGCTTAGAAAGGTCCTAGGAAGTCTCATAAGCCACGTAGAGTAGAGTCTTGTTTATGAGTGTGAAGCGCATCACATTTATGAATGAGAGAATATAAGATGTTTAGGAAACTCCCATTCTTTCATTACTCTAAAGTCATGCAATAGAGTTTAACTCTATAAGGTCTCTATCCTAATCCTTATCTGATGCTCTACATGATATGGCTACTCGAAGAGCATATGCTAGAAAGAATGTGGGAGAGAATGTGGAACAAGAAGCTCATCTAGTTCTGGTCGATCCTTTGGCCGAGCAAGTGACTAATGTAGAGTTTAGGGTTGTTTTTCAAGTATTGGCTCAAGCCATGACGACCCAAGTTAATAGGGAGGTTTCGGTCCCCATGAACCCAAATATGGGTACGACGGCATCTAGAGTGAGAAACTTTACTAGAATGAATCCCCTGGAGTTTCATGGTTCTAAGGTTGAGGAAGACCCTCAAGTGTTCATTGATGAGGTGTACAAGGTGTTGACGATCATGGGAGTGATGCCGGTGGAAAAGGCGGAGTTGGCCACTTATCAACTTAAGGGTGTCACTCAACTGTGGTTCAACTAATGGAAAGGGGAGACCAGAAGTTGCGGGTCCTCTCGATTGGGAAAAGTTCAGTGTTGCTTTCCTTGATAGGTTCTTTCCCCTTGATATGAGGAAGGCAAAGGTGCTTAAATTCATCAACCTTCGTCAAGGAAGTATGAGTGTGAAGAAATATGCTTTGAAGTTCACACAATTGTCTCGATATGCTCCTACTATGATTGTCGATCCTAGGGAAAGGATGAGTAAGTTCATTTTGGGCATGTCCGAAATGGTGGTTAAGAAATGTCGTACCGCCATGATTGTTAATTACATGGACATTTCTCGTCTCATGATTCATGCTCAACAAATCAAAGATAAGAAACTTAATGAAATATCTAGGGAGGGAAAGAAGGCTAAAACCGGTAATGATAATTTCTCACATTCAAGGTCCGATGGACATGGTCATTCTATGTTCCAACAAAGGTTTTATGGTCAAGGTTCTTCCAATGTTCCTTCTAAGTTCAACAAAGAAAAGGTATCTAACCCTATGCCTCAAAGAGGAAGTGGTAGTGGGCTTTTATTGCCTACTTGTGGTAAGTGATGAAGGAAGCACAAGGGCAAGTGTCTAGTAGGTTCCAATGCTTGATTTGGTAATATGGACCACAAGATAAGAGATTGTCCTTCAGTTTCTAAGAATGATGGAGATAATCGTCGAAGGGGTCAACCTAATCCTTCATGTGGTCCCAGTGGTTCTGGTCGATATGTTCCCAAGCAAAACAAATTTTATGCACTTCAAACTCATCATGATCAAGAGAGTTCTCCAGATGTGGTTACCGGTATGTTGAAAGTATTTCAACTTGATGTTTATGCTTTAATTGACCACGGTGCTACCTTGCCTTTTGTGACGCCATATATGGCTATGAGGTTTGATATTCTTTCGGATGTATTGTTAGATCCTTTTTCTGTGTCTACTCTTATTGGTGATTCTATTGTTGCTAAGAGGGTCGATAGAATGTGTCTCATTTCCTTGTCCCATAGAGTTACTCTTATTGATATGGTAGAGATTGATATGCTAGATTTTGATATTATCCTTGGTATCGATTGGTTGCATTCATGTTATGCTTCTATTGATTGTAGAACTCGTGTAGTCAAGTTTCAGTTTCCAAATGAGCCTGTCCTAGAGTGGAAAAGGGGAAATTTTATGCTTAAGGGTCAGTTTATCTCTTGTCTTAAAGCTAGAAAGATGATTTCTAAGGGTTGCATATATCATCTAGTTAGGGTGAGGGATGTAGATTCTGAAACCCCTACTCTTGAGTCGGTCCCCGTGGTTAATGAGTTTTTGGAAGTGTTCACAGATGATTTACCAGTTATTCCTTCCGAAAGGGAAATAAACTTCGGTATTAACCTTCTCCCAGATACTCAACCTATCTCTATTACTCCTTACCGAATGGCTCCGGCAGAACTAAAGGAGTTGAAAAAACAATTGAAAGATTTGTTGGTTAAGGGTTTCACCCGATCGAGTATCTCCCCATGGGGTGCTCCAGTTTTGTTTGTTAGAAAGAAAGATGGTTCGCTCCGTATGTGTATTGACTATCGACAGTTGAACAAGGTTACTGTTAAGAATAAGTATCATCTCCCAAGGATAGATGACTTGTTTGGCCAACTTCAAGGAGCGAGTTACTTTTCCAAGATTGACCTTCGGTCGGATTATCACCAATTGAGGGTGAAAGAATATGACATTATGAAGATGGCTTTTCAAACTCGGTATGGTCATTATGAGTTTTGGTAATGTTGTTTGGCTTGACTAATGGTCCGACGACATTTATGGATTTGATTAATAGGGTGTTTAGACAATACCTTGACATGTTTGTGATTATATTCATTATTGATATATTGATTTATTTGATAAGTGAGGATGATCACATCAATCATTTGAGGATTGTGTTGCAAGTCCTCAAGGACCAATAACTCTTTGCAAAGTTTAGCAAATGCGATTTTTGGTTAAGGTCGGTGGCTTTTGTTGGTCACATTATTTCAAGTAAGGGTATTGAGGTAAATCCTAGAAGATGGATGCGGTTAAGAGTTGGCCTAGACCTCTATCCCCTTCAGATATTAGAAGTTTATTGGATTTGGCTGGTTACTAAAGAAGGTTTGTTGAGGGGTTTTCGTCGATTACCTCTCCATTGACAACATTGACTCAAAAAAGGCTAAGATCATATGGTCCGAAGCATGTGAAAAGAGTTTTCAGGAATTGAAGGATAGAATTAATTTCGCTCCGGTGTTGACTTTACCGGAATGGACATATGGTTTTGTTGTTTATTGTTATGCCTCGAGAATTGGGCTAGGATGTGTACTTATGCAAAATGGGGAAGTTATTGCCTATGTTTCAAGGAAACTTAAGATTCATGAGAAGAATTATCCTACCCTTGACCTTGAACTAGCCCCGATTGTTTTTGCCTTAAAAATATGGATACATTATTTTGTATGGTGTTCATATTGATGTTTTTACCGACCACAAGAGTTTGCAATATGTGTTTAAACAGAAGGATATAAATTTTCACCAAAGAAGGTGGCATGAGTTATTGAAGGATTATGATATGAGTGTTCTCTATCACCTCGGTAAAGAAAATATGGTGGCGGATTCTCTTAGTCGGTTATCTATGGGTAGTGTTGCTCATATCGATGATGATAAAAGGAATTGGTTCGAGATGTTCATACATTGGCCCGATTAGGTGTTCACCACAATGGGTCAGAATCATCTTTTGTGGAGGATGTGAAAGCCAAGCAAGGTCTTGATCCGATTGTGGTTGAATTAAACGAAGCAGTGCTTAAAAAGTCCGTTGAGGCTTTCTCCCAAGGGGGAGATGCAGTACATAGATACCAAGGTCAGTTGTGTGTTCCCAATATAAATGACTTGAGAGAGAAAATTTTAGCAGAAGCCCATAGTTCTCAATATTCCATTCACTCGGGAGCCATTAAGATGCACATGATTTGCGGGAGATCTATTGGTGGAATGGGATGAAGAAAGATATTACGGATTTTTTGGCTAAGAGTCCCAATTGTCAACAAGTGAAAGTTGAGCATCAGAAACCGGGAGGTTTGTCTCAAGATATTAGCATTCCTACTTGGAAGTGGGAAGATCTGAATATGGACTTCATTGTTGGTTTGTCTCGCACCCGGTGACAACATTACTCGATTTGGATTATAGTAGATCGAATGATGAAATTGGCTCATTTTATCCCCGTCAAGGTTTCTTATTCGGCGGAGGACTATGCTAATTTGTACCTGGGGAAATGATAAAGTTGCATGGAGTGCCTTTATCCATTATCTCCGATCGTGGTACCCAATTCACTTCTTAGTTTTGGAAATATTTTCAAAAGGTCTTGGTACTCATGTTAAGCTTAGTACGACATTTTATCCGCTAACTAATGGGCAAGCGAAGCGTACTATCTTGACTTTGGAAGATATGTTGAGACTTGTGTGATTGATTTCAAGGCTAATTGGGATGATCATCTGCTTTTGATTGAGTTTGCCTACAACAATAACTATCACTCAAGCATTAGTATGGCTCCATTTGAGGCAATATATGGTAGGAGGTGTAGATATCTTATAGTTTGGTTTGAAGTGGGTGAAGTCACTTTGATAGGCCCCAAGTTGGTACATGATGCTATGGAGAAAGTTTGACTTATTAGAGAAAGGTTGAAAATGGCCTAAAGTCGGAAAAAGTCACATGCCGATGTAAGGAGAAGAGAAATCAAATTTGATGTGAATGATTGGGTTTGTTTGAAAATTTCACCCATGATGGGTGTAATGATTTTGGTAAGAAAGGGAAGCTTAGTCCCTGTTATGTAAGCCCATATCATATTTTGCGGCGTATTGGTAAGGTTTCTTATGAACTTGAATTGCCTAATGAATTGGCATCGATGCATCCAGTTTTCCATGTCTCAATGTTGAAGAAATGTGTTGGTGATCCGACATCTATAGTTACCTTAGAAGGTTTGGGAGTTAAAGAGAATCTTTCTTATGAGGAAGTCCCGATTGAGATTTTAGACTGGCAAGTCAAGAAGTTTAGAAATAAAGAAGAGTCTTCCGTAACAGTTTTGTGGAGGAATGAGTTAGTTGAAGGTGCTACTTAGGAGGCCGAGGCCAATATGATGTCCCGTTATCCTCATCTCTTTCCTTCTACCCCTACTCTAGCTTGAGGTATTGAGTTCCTCATGGTTAGCTCTTTTGGTGTCATATGTCTTAGATATTCCCATGATTTCCTCATTTATGCATGTTCACAAAAAAGCTTAAGTTTTGAAAAAAAGAGTCAACTTGGTTGATTTCTACATGTTTATGTGCATTTAAGTATGAGTTGCATATATACTTCATGGTATGGTGTTTTGAACATGATTTAGATTGGAGGTGATGTTTCCTCCTCGGATATGTGCATTTATGTAATTGCATGCATGTTGGGATATTAGGTTTGATTTCCTACCTTCCTTATGATGTCTTGAATATCATTCAAGAACGAATGATCCCAAGGGGGAGATAATGTAAAACCTTGGATTCGGAAACACAAAAAAAAAATTAGTTTTCAAAAATTTGGTGCCAATTCCGATGGTGCCATCCACGACCCGTGGAACGACCCACATACCGTAGGTCAGGTCCGTGGTTGGCCAGTTAGTTTTTTTCCAAATGTCAAGTTTTTTGTATTTTCAATGGTTCACCAGGACGGTCCGTTGTCCAATGCATGCGTCATAGGTAGGTCTCGTAGGTGAGCCCCATACTTAAGAGAAAATTTGGGATCAAAAGCAAAGATCCACGGTCGAGACCAATAGGCCGTCGTTGGACCCATGGTCCGTGGATGAGGCCCATCGATCAAGGCCTCAAATTCTAGCTTATGATCCTAAACTACGCCCTAATAGGACGGTCCGTGGTCTGACCAACAGACCGTGGGTCTGGCCATCATTGGTGTCGGCAGTTATATTTTTAGGGGCTTTTGAGACTTTTTCTAATTACTCTATCCTAATACTATGTCATTTTACCCTTCACCAAAACCCCTATATAAGCGTTTTTAACCCCAAAATTCCCCAATTGAAATCACTCTCAAATTTATAAAAGAAGAACAAAGTCTTCCTCTCCAATATTTCTCTCTCTAGAAAGCTTGAATAAGAAGGGTCCAATCTAGGGTTTCAAGTCAAGTCTCCAATTCCACCATTGAAGTTAAGAAATTGGTATTGTTGTATGGCGGCCTGCATCCATGGAGCCTTTTCCTCCATGGAGTTCCCAACTTCTCCAATTTTCAAAGTTAGAAATCCCCAATTAATTTAGGGTTTTTCTTCTATGTTATGGGTTCTCTTCATTATTGATTTAATTGATTAATTTATGATCTCTTATGCATGAATTGAGTTAATCTCATGTTTTTACGAAGATCCCCATGAACCCATGTAATTCCCATGTTTTTCCAAGTTATGACTATATGATGTGGGTTTTGGATTATGAAAGAAGAATTTATGAAATCAAACATGTTCTCATGAAATCTATGTAAATGTTTTAAGGATGCTTTGAGAATGAAGTATCAATGATGTTGTTATTGTTGAAAGGATTTCTCATATACACATGAAAGCATGATTGTGAAAGGTTTTCTCACATAATAAGGGTTCTTAGGGTTGAAAGGTCTTCTCACATAAAATGAACCAATGTTAAAGAGCTATTCTAATGTTGAGGCAAGAGGATATTACCCATGCTCTCTAATATAAAGACAAGATGCAATTACCCATGTCACATGATGTAAGGACATGAAGCGATTACCCATGTCACATGATGTAAGGACATGAAGTGATTACCCATGTTCCTTTAAGAGATAAGATGATTATGATTAAGAACTATTCTGTGGAAGTTAAGCTTAGTACCGAGTGGACAATTGGTAATTACGCATGTCCGGCCATTAAACTATGTGCTAACATAGGATTGTCTAGATAGACATTAGCTAGTGGATCCACATACGCTAGAAGTTCATGGTCCTTACCTTGGAAAGTAGGATACCCCTTTTCGGTGTGGGATACACCAGATTCCATGTTGGTAGCTCACATGGTCTTATATGTCGGTTAAGGCTACTTCCCACAAGAAAGCTAAGAGGAAGTAAGGTTACTTCAAGAAGTATCTTACGTATGTTTTAAGATGATGTTCACTTGCATTGATCATGTTTTACGACTTATGTTTTCTAACATTCAAGATTCATGTTTTAGCTTGATCATCGCATGCTTATGAAAATGTCCTTTTTTAGCATGTCTATATATGTTTTTATTCATGGCTATCATACTTGGTACATATTTACACTAACGCATAATCTTGCCTACATTTCCCCAAATGCAGGTATGACAATGAGGATTCCCAGTTTCGTGGCTAGAGTTCTTTGAGGAGATTATGAGCTTTGGTGAGTCTTCATGCTTTGAGGACCGGACATTTATTGTTTTCAATCTTTCCTTATTTTTAGTGTTGGAACATGATGTACGAGCTAAGCCCAAATTCATTCTTATGTACTAGATGACTTTGAGACGATGTTTAGACTTCCGATTTATTTGATAAAACTTTAGACTTGAAATGTTTTTCTTAATCTCTTTTATTCTATTATCTTGTATGATGAATGATAAGTGGCTTGTATGGGGCCTTTGGTGGTCCTGTACGCCATGTTACGCCTAGGGGCTACCTTGGGCCGTGACATACAACCTGGATAGAAGTCAACCCAATCTAACAGTGCTACAATACATAGTTTAGGGTTAATCACATAGTTCAGTAGTCATAGTTCGACAACCAACACACATCAAGTATGCCAATCACAAGTAATAAGTAGATCAATCAAGTAGCAAGTAGATCAATCACATGTAATAAGTAGATCAATCACAAATATGAAATGCATCAAATCATAATAGTCAACTCTTGCAAGAACCATTTCCCTTCGGCACAATATCACTACCTGGAACCATTTCTCATCTGCTTTATATCACATCACTAGCTATAACCATTTTCCTTCAGCTTTATATCATATCACTTGCATGAACCTTTTCCCTTCGGCATAATATCACTAGCCAGAATGATTTTCCTTTGGATTTATATCATTTCATTAGCTGAAACCATTTCCCTTCGACTCTATATCGTATCATTTACCGTAACCCTTTCACTTCGGCTTTATTTTATATATCTCATCTCGGTGTACAACAATCCGTGCACATAAGCAAATTCACACCATAAGGAAGAAATATCAATTCAAGAAATTCATCAATAAATCAAATAGGGGCCACACCAAGGTAATTCACAAAACATCATGGTCCACATGTTGCCTTTTCATTAATCCTCTTTTTATTCATTAAGATTAATCAAGTGGAATATTGAACCCATCACCTCATTCCTATTACTCCCCATCACACACAATGAAGAGGAATACACGATTCTACTAGATTTACAAGGTTGAGGAGATCACTTGCCTCAATTCAATCAAATAGTCAATCCAAGAATTGAGATTTTTCCTTCCAAACAACGTCGAAAGCCATATAACCTAATTCAATTAAGTAATCACAATAATATTCTAAAAATAACAATACCCATATCCCACTCCTTGAAAAATGGTTCATTTACTCAAAAACCACATTCCTAAAATGAGGTTTGAATCTGAAAATCTTTACTTGAAGATGTTACCAAAGGCATTTGAAACTCATTGGCGAAAACCATTTCGAAAAAGGAACTAAAATCAATTCAAAATCACCATTTTAGTTTAGAACTCAAGTCCTTGAAAAACCTTGCCATTTGCCAATCAAAATCTCAAGTTTTGATATTCAAAATCCATAAATGATCAAAGGGAAATGAAGTTTTAGGGTCACAAAAGCTTACCTAAAAGATTTAGCACATGAAATCTCTTCAAAATTGCCTTCAAGCGTTTTGCCAAGCTCAAAAATGAAAAATAGGGATTAAACCCCAAAATTTGCAGGTCAAAAGTCCCTTTTGATGCCGCAAAAATGACCATGGGTTCGCAAAAGCAAACCCTGCTAAAATCTCGACCATTGCAAACTGATCTTCACATAAGTGTAGGTTGCAATCGCGACACCCCCATCATGAAAGTGAGGGTATAGAAAATGTCTGCCTTCGCGATTGCGAGTAGTTCTATGCTAACGCGACCATTGCGATTGCGAGACCTGTAGCACCATAAACACAACCAACAATCAAAACATCGAAAGGACCCTCGAGATTCATTTGGAATCCTGCACACACAAAGCATATATGTAATTTTCCTAAACTTGACGTTTCAGACTCAATGGAACTATTGAAACATGAGTCTGATGTACCCTTGACCTGAAACTCGTAGAAGAGAAACTATTATAACACCTAAAAAGGCTAAATCAAGCTTGGGACCTCTGAGAATTCAACCAATACATATATTAGGCATAAAATCATCCCTGAATCCAAGAGAACTCTCAAAATTCCGCTCTGAGCATTTGAAACCCAAATGTTGACCAAAGTCAATACAAAGGCTAAAATTTCACAAATTTCCATTCTGACACTCGTCAACTCTTTAAGATATATCTTCACATTTTGGGACTAATGAAATCGACAAAATTCCATTCTGACACTCGAAACTTCAAAAGACACTGAAAACCACTTTTTAACAACTTTTGCCTTTCAAACTCAAATCTTACAAAATTCACAAGTTTTTACTCAAAGTTCGAAACCAACTTTTAAAACTCAATAAAAAGTTACCCAGGGTCAATATTGGGAGGAAAAAAATGGTAATTTTCCAAAAATAACCAACGGGTCATTATAGTTATTATATGCAATAATTCTCAATGATGCCATGTTGAAGTGGGTATGAGTCGAATCGAGTTTGGGAGAGGAAGAAAATATCTGGCAAATATTTGCGCCTAGATCTGCGTCACGGAGGCACTTAAGATTTTTAGTCCCCAAATAATTACCCCTCTCTGCATCGCGGAGAGAATACAGAGTACTCTACCTCAAAAATTATTTCACGACCAAAAATTTAATTCATCATCCGCGTCGAGCTAGTGTTCTCCAGTTTATCATGATTGTAAAAGGTACTTCTCACAAATTAATTCACCTTGGTAAAATGTTTTCTTACCTAAGTTGAATAAAGATTAATGAGCTATTCTATTGAGCACTAGCTTAGATTGGCAAATTAATTGTGCCCTTCCATGGATAATAAGATGAATGTGATTAATGACTATTTCATACAATTTATGCTTAGCACCGAGAGTATATTGATATGGAAACTCTTTCGTTAGTAGATGTCGGGTTTCTAGTAGCAATCTCTCCATTCCATAATTATGTGCCACCATAGGTTTATCTTAGATAGACATTAGCTAGTGCATCCACTTTAGCTCAAATTTATGGTTCTTACCTTAGAAAATAAGGACATCTCTTTTTGGTGTGGGATAGACATTGAATTCCATGTTATAGCTCACATGGTCTATGTCGGTTAATGGCAAACTTCCCATAATAACGAACTAAGGCTACCTTTTTGAAGTATCTCACAAGTGCTTAAATATGATTAGCTTGCATTGACCATGATTATGAGTTGTGTTTTCTAACATGTTATTTTATGATTTAGCTTGGTCATTGCATGTCATGTAAAATCCCTTTTAGAATGATTTCATAACTATTATGCATTTTTGTCATACTTAGTACATTCCATGTACTAATGCATATTTGTGCCTGCATTGTTTCACTAATGTAGGTTTGATGCTCCTACTCCGCATATTCGTGGCTAGACATCCCTTGGGTACTTCAGCTGAAGATTAGTGTGTCCACATGTTCTGAGGGCCGAGACTATTTTATTGCTCCTGTATTTCAGTTTCACACTTTGTATGTGATGTATGGGTTACATCCCAATCACTTTCCTTATGATGTATTAGATGACTTTGAGACTTATGTCAGACTTTCTCTTTTCTCAGAAATATTTATGGTATAAGACTGTCTTTTGAATTCTTCAAATTCTATTATCCTGTATGATGTATGCTAGGTGGCTTGTGTAGGGCCTCTCGTGGTTCTATACACCATGTTACGCCTAGGGTAATCTTTGGACCTATATTCAACACAAGCAAAGCAACATTTAGTATCGTTATATTATCGGGAAAATTACTCTATCATAATACTATCGAGTTTTATGGATATCAATCTATTGTATATCAAGTTTTATGAATATTTGCTCAATGATATTGATCATAAATTGATAATACTATGGACTCCATTTAGTAACGCCTTTCAACTTTATTTTGTGTGAGATCAATGTATGATTTAGTAGTGATTAAATTTGTCCAAAAATCATTATCCTAAAAATAAAATGAGAGTTCAAATACACCATATGTAAGAACATTAAAATAGTTTCACATCATTACATCTTAAAATTTAACTACATTCACTATAATGTAACAACCATTAGTTCATCAACTACTACCCATATATATTAGCTTCATCCAAATCTATGACTTACCATACAACAACACAAAATAATAGATCCCCAATTCATATGCTAGTTTCATCAGTATCTGAAAGACACTAAACTATAATGACCCTTCCGATTGTTATGGATAAATCAATGGTGACAAAATTTGGATAAGAAAGTTTTTGGGGTAGTGAGTTGAAAATTTTAGGCTAGGTCAGTCTTTAGACAAAATCGGAGCAAGGTAAGGTCTAGGGAAATCTGGGATAGGATTGGGTAAAATGTCTAAAATTGAGTTGTTTTTTATTTTATCTAAGATGATAAAGAGTCCATAAAGATTTTCGGAAGTAAATTATAGTAAGTAGAACTCTCGATATCTAACATGGCCCGAAAGGGATAGTTTAGAATATCAAGGTTAGAAGATGTTTTGTAAAATGGAGACTTTTTGGAGGATTTATGAGTTTCGATCTCGTGCAAGCCACTATAGTGGGTGATATGCTGCTATAGATGGAGTGATTAGTTGTTGTTATAATGGGCTGGGGCCACTATAGCGGGTTAGTCGTTGTAAATGCAAAAAACACCCCAAAACCGCTCATAATCAACCAAGAACATTTTGGGTAAGTACAGGTGTGACCTAGGTCGATCCTATTCCAATTGTTTGATAGATGAAGCTTAGAAAACAAGGGCAAACCTATGGTATTTTTGTTTGTAGTGTTAGAAATTCTTTTGGAGCGTGAGTGTACTAATTAGTCCTAATTATCATGTGTGAGGGACTTCTTTGTTGTGAGGGCACTATATTTGCATTTGAGAGTTGAATTGTGTTAGCTGATAGTTGGTACTGCATAAACATGATTGACTGTGAGTAATGGGATGTCATACATTGATCCTTGCATGTTAAATATATGATTTTGGACAAATTATTGGATGTGATAGCTGATGCATGTTAGTAAGGTTTTGTTGGGTTCTGAGCATCGGATGTTTTTCTTTTTCATCGCTTGAGGACAAGCAATGGTTCTAAGTTGAGGGTGTTGATGTGTCGTGAACTATTGGCACATTTGGCGCTCAAAACTAAGGATTAAGGCTAGCACTTGAGTAGTTTTATGTGGATATGATGTGTTTGTTGATGATTGAACATGTAAAACACTTGGACGTGAAAGATTGAACATGTAAAACACTTGGTTTGTGGTCCTCCTAACGGGCCATCTGAGAGCTCATCGTAGATCACCAGTATGGAGTCTTAGGAGCTAAGTGGTGGCTGAAGGTTACGGGACCCTACACGAGTCGTGGTGAAGCTAGCGAGTCGTTGTGTTGCTCATGAAGATTAAGAGAGAATTTCCATTGTAGTCCTATGTAAAGGCTCAACATCACGGAGCACTAGACCGATCGTGGTGCCCAAGACAGACCATCTAGATGCCCATAAAATCTCTCAGTGAAGGAAGTGCCACACTGTATAAGTGTGGGACAACAAATGGCTTCATGGGCGGTCTGGCTCGTGACGGGCTGTTAAGTCCTCCGTGAGCCATCCAGACAGATCAGTTCTACTTCAAGTAGGACTCTTTTTCGACAAACTATTTGAATTAATTAGGTTTATTTTTGAAGATATCTCATCATGGTATGAACGAAGCGTAACTTTCCAAAAAAAATTCTTTGGGGTTTTATAGACTATTTTTAAGATCAAGACTCGGTGATTGTGATTAAGTGTTTGAATATCAATCTTCCGTGTGAATTTGCAATCATTGTAACTGCTTTATTTTATGCTATCAATGAAGATTATTTCTTCTTCTCGTAAAAATATGAGTGGCTAAACACCACAACTAGGGTTGTGGAAACCATGACGACAATCTAGCTATGAATTCATAATACGAGTAAAGTACGACATTTTGCTCGGATGATAATGGATGAGTAATTTGTATATAATTTATATATTCAAAATCGGTATGAAACATTCCATAGCATACGGGGAAATAAAGTAGGATAGGAGGTTTTAAAAATGAAAAAGAGTTAGAATTATGCATATTTGAAGTATTAGTGACAAATTTTTTTCTCTAAAGTAAGAAATGGTAAAAAGAAGTACCACCTATGCAATATAACTCTACAAAATGTGAAGACCACTTATAGGTTATTCATTGTATGGTCTCCCCTTCATTTATGTGTTTTCCTATTTTGCAATGGGCTAGACGTTGTATCATCACATAACTCATAGTGATGGTTGTCGCTTAGAGAATCTCCCATAGAGTTATTTTGTATTTTTATACAAACTGAGTTATTATTGTATTTTTCAATACATTGAGTTGTTATGGACTGTTTAAAAGCCTTCCTCTATAATGCATATTTACTACTGCTATATATTGAACTGACTTGAGTAAGTTTGAGTATCCTTGAGTTGAGTTGACGTGAGCTGAGGTAAGTACGTTTCATTCCTTCCAGTTCAAGCTTATGTCTTGTTTTAGATTTCCCCTTGCATGCTCGTACATTCCATGTACTAACGCCATTTGGCCTACATCTTTCAGATACAGGTAACCAGATCATTAACCAGCGCTTCGTTGATCCAGTCGAGTTTCAGGTTTGTTTGATGAGCCTCATTGCTTCCGGAGGATCGTTCCTACTTTATTTTCCAGTATTTCAGTTTGTTAGGATGATCGGAGGTCTTGTCCCGACATCCCTCATAGTATTACAAGCTTCATAGATAAATAGACAGTAGTTCATGAGTCTTATTCATTTCAGTTGTTATGTTCTAGACTTGAGTTGCTTCTTTGGCTAGTGAATGTTTTACTTCTGAAATATTCGGAGTTTTATTTTGAGACAGTTGAGTAAAGTTTAACTTTTGATTTTATTTTATATTGAGTAAGTCTTCCGCCAAGAGTTAAGCCTGGCCAAGGGTTCACTTGCAGCCAACAATGGTTCTCGAGTACCAGTCACGTCCACGGTGTAGGCTCGGGGCGTGACACACTCCTTCTTATATATTCTGCATATTATCTATGATTATTGGGGGGGTATGTGACCTGACTTTCGAGGGGATCGAATGGATACTAGGTTAATTTTTCAGTTTTGAAAGTTGAAAAGATTTAAATATAAAAAGGAGTTCTCAAGCTAAGATGAAGAAGGAAGCTTATAATTCTAATTGGTGTGAAGTGAGCTCTAACTAATGAACCCTGCTCCTCTAACAATAGAAAAATCTTGAGCATTTGAGCTTGAGTAATTATAGTTTGTTCACACTGTATTCAAGTTGTTTATTAATTATCTTGTGCATATGCACTTTTAATTCTATGAAAATATAATGTTTTTGATAACCACATAGAATGGTCGATGTTTATTCATTGTTTAGTTTATCTACCACTTTAATCAAGATTTGGTAGCACTATGAAAAAGGTATGTATTTATTGGGCATAGAAATGATTCATCTCTTAGGAATTTTAACACTAAAATTTTTATGATGACAAGACACTAAGTCCAGTGCGACAAGTCCAAGAAAGAAAGCATGCAACAAGTTTCGAACTTAAGAACTCTCATTTGGACATTCCCTACTCACCAACTCTCTGAGCTTATCGTAGACGTCACCATTGTATTTGAGTGCAATAACTATGTACATGTTATTGTGTTTTGTTTTTGAATATTTTTGTTGATGTCATCTAAAGGTCTGAAAATTCAATGTGTATTTAGAATGTAAACTTTCTAAAGACTGTTCCTTTTGATGTTATTGATATCATAGCTACTTCTCTAACTTAAACCAGTTTTCTCTTATAAAAACTATATGCTAAATTGTTCTCATTGTTGAGCATGTGCGCAACACAAGTAAAGAAGCATCTAGTATCATTATATTATCGAGCAAATTACTCTATCATAATACTATCGAGTTTTATGGATATTAATCTAGTATCATTGTATATCGAGTTTTATGAATATTTCTTCAATGATATTGATCATAAATTCATAGTATTATGGACTGCATGGGGTGACACCTTTCAACTTTATTTTGTGTCACATCAATGACTAATTTAGTAGTGATTTAATCCGTCAAAAATCATAATCTAAAAAATAAGATGAGAGTTCAAATAAAGCATATGTAAGAACATTAAAATAGTTTCACATCATTACACCTTAAATTATAACTACATTCACTATAAAATACAGTAAAACTTTACTAAATTAATAATCGGCTATTTAAAACCCTCTCTAAGATAATATTTTTCTTCGATCCTAACCTGGGTCAATGGACAAAATCACCTATTTTGATAAGATAATAAGATAATATATTTTGAGAAGACCCCTATATAAATATATGGTCCCATTAATATTATAAATTAATAATTCTTTAAAAGTGCAAATATATCTAAGACAACTTGGTGAAATATGATTCTTTGTTCTATTTTGCTATTAAAATTTAAATCTAGTTGAAATTGTCTCTAACTTTTCTTATTGCATCCAAATGTTTCGATTTTGTCTTTTCGAACTGCACCATAAAATTATGAAGAGTTCTAAAAGCGATAAGTGATTCCTTACGCATAACTGGTTCAAAGGTATTGTATCATCTTCAACGTTATCATCAACATTATTTTCTGAATAAATAATTATTATATTAGAATATAAATAATGAACTTTTGATGAAAGTACATTACGAAAAATTCCACTTAATTTTTTTGAATAAATAATTACTATATTAGCATATAATATTATTTTAATTTACTAGGATCTATTCTGTACAGTATAGATTATCACAATATAAAAATAGTCAAAAGTAAAAATGAAATAAAATTGTTGTAATTAACTAATGAAAAAAAATAGAAGAGGTATTTTCTTTGAATATAGATGATGAATTAGGGAAAAACTAACTAGGTTTCCAACTTAAATTGTTAGCAAAGTTTTGTCACTTGCTGCAACATTATTTTGAATTTACCACTGCGAAAATAGAAAACATATAAATGAAGGGAGAAAATTAACTAGATATACAAATTAATTTGGTAGCAAAGTTGTCACTTATTGCAACAATAATTCGAACTTACCATTGCAAAATTGGAAGACACATAAATGAAGGGGAGATCATACAATGAACAACCTATAAATGTTCCTTACATTTCATTGAATTATATTGCATAGTTGGTATTTCTCTCTACCATTTCTTACTTTAGAGGAAAAAATTGTCATTCATATTTCAAATATTCATAACGCCAACTTTTCTCCATTTTTAAGACCTTCTCTTATCCTATTTTTTTGCCCCGTATGCTATGAAATGTTTCATACTTATTCCGAATTCATAAATGATATAAAAATTACTCATCCATTATCATTTGAGCGAAACATCATTCTACATTCGTCTGTATATGCATCTGGTACTTTTTTACCAAGAAATCCTCTATCAACTCAATCTGCGGCCCCACAAAATGTTAGACGTAGAGGAAATGATATTATTTCTATCCTGCCAACACCATCTTCAAACCATAATCACCCAATTAGTAGGGGCAAAGCACTACCAATCGATAGACGACAAATGGCACGAAGAAAGATGTTGTATAGATCAGAAGGGGTATAACACCAATAATAGATACACGACAAATGGAAAGAAGGAACAGAGTTGAAAGTTCAAATGAGGCTATTGTTGATTGTACCACACCATTGATCAATCAATTGGATATTCTTATTTCATCAAATGAAGATGAATTAGTTAAAATAGTTGAAGACCAAATTGATTTGGACTTGAACTTGAGGCTTTAATTAGAGAAAAAATATGTGTGGATCTTCTTTGTAAGACGAGTGTGTAAAAGTTTGTTTTGTTTGAAGTATTTTTTGAAATTTTATTTTATATATGTTTGTCTGATAAAAGGGTATCTAAGAGTCTAAGTCTGTTATTTTGTTTTATTTTATTCTTATTTTGGTTAGAATGGGTGTGTGTCTAAAATTATTTTATGGTTAGAGTCTATTATTCTGTTATTTTCTATTAAATTTTTGTCATGATTTCCATCATCCAACTATATTTGTTTGCATGCAAATATTTCTCTATTACCTTCTCAAAGATATTAGAACACAAAATTGTAATTGTTCAAATTAATTTCAGATACTATTACTAGGAAAGAATGTCAAGGTTCGGTACATCAATGCTTCTCTACCATGCAATTTTCACATCATAAATTTTTTAATGGAAAATGGCCTAAAATACCCTTAATAAAGTATTAGAAATGGTACAAAACTACCATCCATCCACCTATTGGATTCAAAATACCCATCCACCTTTGGGTTCAAAATTGACCACTTATTTAACTATTTAAATATATTTTTAAATATATGGCACTCAACTATTGGTTATAACTTAATTTATTAATATAAATTATAAACCCACCCATTACCCACCCGTTACTAATTAAACCTCCCCAAACAAGACCCAATTACAAACCCGCCCCAAATCCACCTATTAAACAAAACCATGCACCCTTCCTTTCCAATGTTATCTTCTTGTTATAAGATTAGCGTTTTAATAAACCATTCATTCAACATCAACAAATAAACAACCCCATTGACTTTCAAACAAGAGCTAGAGATAGTAATATAGACCAGTTAACTGAGAAAAAAAATAAAACACTAATCTTCTAAACTAGGAGAAATTTTTCTATCACTCTTTCCTCATGAATCAATTTTTCAAAAACTCATGATTGATTTTTTGGATTTTTAATTCCATTAAAATCCAACCAAAAAATTGAAAATTAACTAGGCAATTTTGCAATCTGTCTTAATCTTGGAAATTAATGGAGGGTTTTGTTAAACATAGGAGAAATTGACTGAGAAAAAGATAATGTTAGAAAGGAAGTTTAGGGTTTTGTTTAATAGGTGGATTTATTAATTGGGGCGGGTTTAATTAGTAATGGGTGGGTTTATAAATTATATTAATAAATTAAATTATAACCAATAATTGAGCAACACATGTTTTAAAAAAATAATTTAAATAGTTTAAATTTAAAACCGTTAAATAAGTGGTCAATTTTGGACCCAAAGGTGGATGACAAGGATATTTTGAAGCCAATAGGTGGATGTAGGGTAGTTTTGTACCATTTCCAATACTTCAAGGATATTTTAGGCCCTTTTCTAATTTTTAAATATAACAAATCTTTGTTTTCATCGTTTACTCAAAATAAATTCTCTGTCCATCCCAAGATAGTTGTCAACTTTTCTTTTTACATCCCCCTATGAAATTATAAATAAGAAGGACAATTTAATTAATTTACCTCTTAAGAAACTTTCTTTATACTCTACAAACTTGTTTACACTTTCAATAAAAGAATTAATTGTAATTGTAAAATAAGAAAATTTAATTAATTATATTTTAATTTTGTAAATTGACTAGTATTTTGGGATAGCTAACCTGGAACGGAAGAATTATTTTCTAATATCTAATTGAAGTTTCAGATACTTATTTTAGGAGGATCCATCTGTGTACTAAATTACAATAACATAGTCATAATTAGCATTCCAAAACAGGTCAGATTGTTTTACTTCATTAATGAAACTAAAATCATTAGGGATATTTATGTACTTTAAACGTAAGTCTAGCATATTAAATATACATGGCCAAACAGCAAGTTCTGTAGTTATTAAATATAGTGTTTTTTTTCCAATTTATAGAAAAAGTTACCCCTACCTATACAACCCCCAAGTGTCAATCAAAATCATTCAAACAACTACAAAACATATCATAGGAACATTTAGGTACTTTAATCGGTTTGATTTGTTTTTTCGATGTCTTTTTCCAAAATAGTTAACATCCATAATAATATCAATCAGTAAAATATGTGTATATTGCATCATTTAAAATTTTCATTTTTTAAATCAATTCAGCATTGTCTAATCTATTAAATCATGTAACCTAGATATCTAACACGTTCATAGTCATTCTGAGTTTTGTGCGTTTTCCTTATTTCTCCCTTTCTCGTATATTATATCATTTATGATGTGGGGATAGATAGCCGTGTTTTTATTATTCCTCCCCTTCTCGTATATATCCTGCATATTATTTATGATTTATGGGGGGGGGGGGGATAGGTGGCCTGAATTTCGAGGTGATCGAATGGATACTAGGTTGATTTTCAGTTTTGGAAGTTGAAAATATCTAAATATAAAAAGGATCTTTCAAGATAAGACGAAGAAGGAAGCTTACAATTCTATTGGTGTAAAGTGAGCTCTAACTTATGAACCCTGTTAGTTCGAAGCTAATATGAGATGTTAGTTCGAAGTTGATATGAAGTTTTGATGATTTAACAAACTTATCGATCTAACAAGGAACCAGATCCTTGTTAATGGAACTGCTGACAGGGAAATGAATGAATAAACTTAGTGTGAGGAATATTTGTGTGTAATCATCAAAAAGGGGGAAAATGTTATATTCTAGGTGTTTTGATGATCCTCACAGATGCAGGGACCTGGTCCCTGACAGAGTGCTCTCGTTCAAATACAAATGGAGTACAACTGTAAAGCTGTCATGTCAGGTGGTAGGTGAAAAGTGCAGTGTCCTACACCAATAGGAAGAACGGATGAGATTGTATGCTCCAGTGTCTCACAAATACAGGGACCTGGTCCCAGGCAGAGTTCTCTCGTCCAAATCTATAAAGGGGTACAACTGTAAAGCTGTCGTGTCAGAGGTTGGTGAGGCGTCATCATACTACACCAATCAGAATGGACGAGGGTGTTTGTCCAACGGGTAATAACTCTTTATGGTTGATATTTTCTACATGACAAACACTATATTAAATTCATTCATCCTAAGAAGGAAGTCAGCCAGCAAACCTTTTCAAGAACCCACAAAGAAAAGTTTGCAAGGGACCTGGTCCCTATAAGACTGCGATATGAAAAGGTGACAAGACAGCTGTCAGAAAAGCTGCCATATCTGATGTGGTAGGTGCACAACTTTTCTAAATAGCAGGCCTTCAGTCAATAGGATTATTTCAACGAGTTTGTGTTGATTTATATTATCTCTTTCCAAAATACACAAACTCAAGATTTGGCAAACAAAACTTGGATTTTCTCTGAAAATTCAAAATCTTGAAAAGAAGGCCATCTTCAAGGAAGAACAATACTCATGCTCAACAAAGGGACATGATAGAGTGCTGAAGCGTCTTTGTTGAGTTTGAGTTTTGTTAGTCTTTGCATCTTGAAAATTCTCAAGTATACAAGCAAAGACCATCTTGGTGAAGTATTCTCCGACAAGCGCAACAAGGACCTGATCGAGTTACAAGCGTCATAGTGTGTCTTAGGAGTTATACTTCCATGCTTACATTGTAAATCTGTTCCTAATCTATAAAGGATTCAGATCTTGTTTCTGTTTCTAAAAGTCTAAATCGTCCAGAGGGTGGTGATTTAGTGGGCAACCTGTGTGTTGCTTAGTCAAATTCTAAATCATCTAGAGTTAGGTTGTTTAGTGGGTGGTGTTGTATCCGCTTAGAAAAATCTATATTGATCGGTGAGGGTTAGTATAGTTGGCAGTGTTGTATCTGCTCTGGCTCAGCTAAGTGATATGAGATATTGTTTAGTGTGGAGATTAGCAGGCTAATATCATTTTGTAAACTGACTTTTACTTTTGCTTGGAGAAGGTTAGTGGAAGCAGTTTGAAAAGTCCTGTTGAGACAGGTCGTTGTTTTACTCCCTTAAGTAAGGAGGTTTCCACGTAAAGTTGCTTGGTCAATCTTTACTTTCAACACTTATTTTACTGTTTGTTATTGTAACTGTGCTGAGGACCTGGTTCCATCAAAATAAGTGGACACATACATTCCAACAATTGGTATCAGAGCAGGTGATCTCTAGCTGGTTAACACCAAGAGAGATTTCTGTGGAAAGAATGTCTGCTCCACTGAGATGGCAAGAAGGTCGGTCTTTAACAAGGCCACCCTTGTTTGATGGTCAGTATTATCGGTGGTGGAAACATTGCATGTTTGACTTCATAATGGTTGAAGACTGGGAGCTGTGGGATGCTATTTGTGAGGGTCCCTATGTGCCATCTATAGAAGTAAAATATGGGGATGTCACAAGGGTCGTTGTCAAAACTCGACAGCAATACAATGAATTTGACAAATGAAAAGTTGAGAAAAATCACAAGGCTAAGAAGTTCTTAATGTGTGGAATCGGACCTAATGTATATAATCTGATTTCTTCGTGCGAATCAACTAAACAAATTTGGGATCTGCTGAGAACTACCTATGAGGAAGTTGAGGAAACAAGGGCAGATATGACTGGGGATGCTGATTAGAAGGGAGATGCAGAAATGGATGAATCACTAGCCTCCAAGGTGTCACAATGTGAGAACCTTGAAGTAGATGAGATCATGGACTATCTCACTCAAAAATTTCAAAAACTTGTGAGTAAACGTGGAGGTTCCATGAAGGAAGAAGCTCATGACAGCGCTACAAGCTCTAGTGACATGTGTTACAAACGCGATCAACCCGGTCACACCATGAGAGACTGTCATGTGCTTGAAGTTGATCACAAGGAAGTAAAAGACCAAGAAGGGGACCAGGTCCGTGCCAACATTAGCAGAAGAGAAACATTTTTTCAGACGGTAAAGAGGGAGATGACTGCATGGGAAGACTCCTCGAGTGTTTCAGATGACTCTGAGCACTCTGATGAAGCCTTTATGGCAAAATTTGATGATGAGGAAGATGAAGAAGAGGTAACCCTTTCTGATCTTAAACAAAACTTACATGTTTACTGTGTTAAGAAGTTGAGAAGTCTAGCCGTTATTTTGATTGACTCTTTCATTGAGTTAACAACTGAAAAGGATCTGATGAACAACAACCTAGATATCCTTCGGGAAGAAAAAGTTGCCTTGGTTGACCAAATGTCTGTTGTGGAAGAACAATTGATAGTTCTAGAAGCTGAATATCTAGAACTTAGGGAAAAATTAAAGATGCTGAGTGAGAAATATGGCATTGATAAGGGGGAGGCCAACAACTTACAAATCGAGCTAGAAACCAGTTTGAATACTGCTGAATCAAAACTTGCTATGGCCTTGGAGAGAAATAATCAGTTAGAGAGGGACCTGATTCGTTTCAAAGAAGAAGCGAAGAAATCTCTCAAATGGACCACCTCTTCAAAATTTCTTGCCAATCTTACCAGTCAGGGTCAAAATGATGGGAAGGGGTTAGGAAATTCAAGCAAAACTTCTTCTTACAATCTACATAGCAAATATGTGTCCATGCCTGACAATTTGTTGTGTTTTCATTGTGGTCGTGATGGTCATTTGAAGAAGAACTGTCCAGCTTGGAAACGAATCCAATAGAACCTCTCAAACTATTCCAAACAGAGAAACAAAAAGAAGAAGTGATCTGATCAACAGAGGAACAGGCAACAGAAGGGACCTAGGTTGCTTCTGGTCCTAAGGTGAAAAAAATCAATCTGCCTCACTGGACAAAGAATTCTCTTATCACTCTTTTATCTGCTTACTGGGAACTCCAACTAAAGTGGGTTCCCAAGGCTAACAAGTGATATGGTATTCTTGTGAGAAGAAGTAGCAGCAATCAGTGTTGGTTAATGAATAGCGGATGCTCAAGGCATGTGACTGGGAAACTGAAAACTTCTTCTCTCTCAAGGCACTTCAAGGTGGAGGTATCTCATTTGGCGATGGCAGAAAATGTATGTTTTTTTTGTGAAGGCATGATTGGGAAATCTATGGAACACACTATTGAGAATGTGTACTATGTCAATGGTTGAATTACAATCTTTTAAGTGATTCATAGATTTGTGATGAATGAAATAAAGTTAAGTTCTTATCGGAAATAACATGTGGTCACAAACTTGCTCTCTCGGGCGATGATTTGATAGAAAAAAGATGCAAGAACATGCGTATTGCTGATCTAATTGATGTTTGTTGTGACAGTCTCACTTGCCTTAATGCTCAAAGTGAGAATGCTGAGGTATGACATGAGAGACGTTCTCTTGTGAATGTTTCTCTATTGCACAAACTTGTGTCAAGGGACATGGTCCTCGATATGCTCAAAATAAAATTTACCAATGCAAAGTTTGTGATCCTGTGTTAAAAGAAAGCATATCAGACCATCCTTCAAGTGGAATATACAGGCTGTTAATACTTCAAAGGTCTTTTGGGCTGAAATGGTGAATAGTACATGTTTTGTCACCAAAATGATGATATTGAGAAGTGTAATCTCAATGATGTTGAAAGAGTATTTGTGAAGGCTTATCCGGTGAATAAACAATGTGTGCATCGAAAAAGATGTTCATGTGATTTTTGATGAGTCTTGAAGAATTGAGAAGTAAGTTGCAAAACAAAAAGGATTCTGAGATGGAAGAGACGTTTCAGATTCAGAGACATGATCTAAACAATGAGCTTGTTGAAGAACATCTTCTTCATGTTTCCAGCAACTCCAAAGAAGCTGTTGAACCTGATGAGGGACCTGGTCCTGTAGACAGTGCTGAACAAGGATGATACAGTTCAAACTGATAATCTGAATTATGAAGGTGAGAATGAAGAAGTTGATCAAGCTCAGTTTGAAAGAAGCAAAGTATGACACTCGGTTCCCCAACAAGCTGATAGGTTGTCCAAGTTCCTCTTCTACAATGGTTTCAAAAGAGGTAAAATTGTCAAAACCCTTTTTTTGAAATCACAAGGAAAGGAATTGCTAATTATTCAAGTGTATATCGATGATGTCATATTTGGATCAACCTTTTGAATTATTGTATGAAGAGTTTGCCGCATTCATGGGCAGTGAGTTCTAAATGAGCACGATGAGATATTTCTTCTTAGAGCTACACATTCAGCAAACCTCTAAAAGTACCCTTGGATGTCCAGAAAAGTACATCAATGAGCTGCTCAAAAGGCTTAACATACTTGAAGTCAGGACAATGTTAAAAAGGGGTAATGTCAGCATGAAGTTTTGCAAAATGAAAGATCAAGTGGCTGAGATCTTCACCCAAGGCTTCAGAAAGGACCAGTTTGTCAAGAACATGTATGTACTCACATTGACTTTGCTGAAGGGAAGAACGTAACACAGCGTGATAAGGGCAATTGATGTCTGAACAAAGACCTGGACCTGGTACTAGTTTAGAGAGTGCTGAAAAGGTTTCATATTATGAATGCCTAGACAATTCATACTCTCATGGGCACTAACTTGAAGCTGGATGTTGATGAACTTGATTCAAAGATTCCATTCTTATACAAAGGAATCACATTTGAAGGCTGCTGAGAGAATCTTGAAACATTTGCAGAAGACAGGGGACCTGGTCCTATTCTGTCCATCATAAGACTTTTTGATTTGGAGGAACATGTGATGTTGATTAAGCTGGGTATCAAATTGATGGAAAGAGTACCTCATGAGTGACTTATGTTAAAGGTTGAACTCTCACTCATGAGAAAGAGACTGAGGTAGAGGTAGAGATGTGCTCAACTCTTGTGGATCAAGCAGCAGCCTGAAGCTCTTAAAAATCTGGCTGAAATAATCAAACTGATGATGGAAATGCTAAAACTTTCTTGAATGGATCTTGCCTGAAGCAATCAACTTTCTCATGACTATGCAAAGGGAGCAAGTATCCTTGTTTTTCAGTTATGTATGTTTTAGCAAGTTTAGTTTCATATCTTTTGTAGGTATACACACATGACAAAAGGGCTAAAGGAAAGGAGAGGTCAGGACAGATATAGGCAATCACACTCAAACTACAGTGAGGGACCTAGTCCGTTCTCAAAGGTTATCACTCTTAACATTGCAGTTTGAATTATGCATGTGAACCATTACAATTGCCACATGTCTGTCATTCAGGTATCTGATCGTTGTCCCATTTTTGAATACCTAAATGACATCCTGTTTCACATAATACACCCTTTCACTTCCTTTGTACTCCATATTTCTTTTCAAATCCCCTTCCAAGAACATAAATTTTTAAAACCCCTTTTTTCTCATCTCTCAAAAACACTTCAAATGGTTAAACTCTTTGATATTACTGGAGATTTTTATGATGAAACTGTTTTAAGTGTGAAGAGGGACCAGGTCCACCAAGCAAAAGGAAGATGTGAAAAAGATGTTGTTCAAAAGGGGGAATTCGATATTCTGAGAACTGAAAGTATTCTGAATTGGAGGGTGTCTGATTTAATAAAAAAAAATGAAATTTTCTGTTTGGTTCCTCAATTATTGATCTATTCATCGCGGAGGCTTTGGGTAAGTTTGATTTTACCAATATTTCTGTTATGAGAAACCCATGCTAGTATTGGAAGCTATGCCAATTGATCTTGCTAACAAGGATACTAAAATGGTTTGCCTGAAGGTTCAACTTTTGACACAGCACTATCAGAGGGACCAGGTTGGAAAAAAAACTGCCAGCCTTGAAGATTCAACATAAAGTCTGGGCAGTGAAGAATGTGAACTTCAATAGAGGCTTTTGAAAGTATCATGCTAAGGGATATGCTATACTAATTCTATTCTTTCAATCCCTTGCCTCTAAGTCATCCCTTCTCTTCCTAACTTTCTAAGTCAGTCCTCACTATTTTTTTTCTATCGAACCTAAGTGGGCATTATTCTGGTTTTCATTCGTAATCATATTTGCAATACTTTGATGGCTGATCTTTTATTTATGAATGAAAAATGTCTTGCTTCTACTGGCTTGTCTTATTACTTTATGCATTTTTTACTCATGATCAGTGTTGCCCAAGTGGCCATGAATTTGCTTGAACTGCATTTCTGTCAACTTGGTTTATTGCTTTAACCCTTTTTTATGATGTCAAAAGGGGGAAAATTGTTAAGGTATGTGATCAATGATGTTAGCTATTTGAACAAGACATGTGTCATGCCGATAAATAATGTTAGCTATTTGAAGAAGACATGGGTCATGCCAATAGGGGGAATCAATGCTAGCTACTTGAAGAGGACATGGTCAGGCCGATAGGGGGAATCAATGCTAGCTACTTGAAGAGGACCTGGTCCTGTCGATAGGGGGAAGACGTTGTTTGTCATCATCAAAAAGGGGGAAAATGCTATTTTGATGTTTTGATGATTTGAAAAACTTCAGGGATTATGAAACTCCAGTTACCTGAAGAGTTCTTGTTGATAGGGGGAACTGGTGAATAAGTATGTTATCATCAAAAAGGGGAAAAATGTTAGTTCGAAGCTGATATGAGATGTTAGTTCGAAGTTGATATGAAGTTTTGATGATTTAACAAACTTATCGATCTAACAAGGAACCAGATCCTTGTTATTGGGACTGCTGACAGGGAAATGAATGAATAAACTTAGTGTGAGGAATATTTGTGTATAATCATCAAAAAGGGGCAAAATCCTATATTCTAGGTGTTTTGATGATCCTCACAAATGCAGGGACTTGGTCCCTGGCAGAGTGCTCTCGTCCATATACAAATGGAGTACAGTTGTAAATCTGTCATGTCATGTGGTAGGTGAAAAATGCAGTGTCCTACACCAATAGGAAGAGAGGATGAGATTGTATGCTTCAGTGTCTCACAAATACAGGGACCTGGTCCCAGGAAGAGTTCTCTCGTGCAGATCTATAATGGGGTACAACTGTAAACCTGTCGTGTCAGAGGTTGGTAAGGCGTCAGCGTACTACACCAATCAACATGGACGAGGGTGTTTGTCCAATGGCTAATAACTCTTTATGTTTGATATTTTCTACATAACAAACACCATATTAAATTCATTCATCCTAAGAAGGAAGTCAGCCACCAAGCCTTTTCAACAACTCACAAAGAAAAGTTTGCAAGGGACCTGGTCTCTACAAGACTGCGATATGAAAAGGTGACAAGACAACTATCAGAAAAGCTGCCATCTCTGATGTGGTAGGTGCACAACTTTTCTAAACAGCATGCCTTCAGCCAATAGGATTATTTCAACGATTTTGTGTTGATTTATATTATCTCTTTCCAAAATACACAAACTCAAGATTTGGCAAACAAAACTTGGATTTACTCTGAAAATTCAAAATCCTGAAAAGAAGGCCATCTTCAAGGAAGCACATTTACTCATGCTCAACAAAGGGACATGATAGTGTGCTGAAGTGTCTTTGTTGAGTTTGAGTTTTGTTAGTCTTTGTATCTTGAAAATTCTCAAGTATACAAGCAAAGACCATCTTGGTGAAGTATTCTCCGACAAGCGCAACAAGGACCTGATCGAGTTGAAAGCTTCATAGTGTGTCTTAGGAGTTATAATTCTGTGCTTTCATTGTAAATCTGTTCTTAATCTATAAAGGATTCATATCTTGTTTCGATTTCTAAAAGTCTAAATCGTCCAGAGGGTGGTGGTTTAGTGGGCGACATGTGTGTTGCTTAGTCAAATTCTAAATCATCTAGAGTTAGATGGTTTAGTGGGTGGTGTTGTATCCGCTTAGAAAAATCTATATTGATCGGTGAGGTTTAATATAGTGGGCAGTGTTGTATCTGCTCTGGCTCAGCTAAGTGATATGAGATATTGTTTAGTGTGGAGATTAGTAGGCTAATCTCATTTTGTAAACTGACTTTTACTTTTGCTTGGAGAAGATTAGTGGAAGCAGTTTGAAAAGTCCTATTGAGACAGGTCGTGGTTTTATTCCCTTGAGCAAGGAGGTTTCCACGTAAAGTTTCTTGTTCAATCTTTACTTTCAACACTTATTTTACTGTTTGTTATTGTAACTATGTTGAGGACCTGATCCCATCGAAATAAGTGGACGCATACATTCCAACAAACCCTGCTCTTCTAACAATAGCAAAATCTTGAGCATTTGAGCTTGAGTAATTATAGTTTGTTCACCTTGTATTCAAGTTGTTTTTATATTATCTTGTTTAGATGCACTTTTAATTCTATGAAAATATAATATTTTTGATAACCACATAGAATGGTCGACGTTTATTCATTGTTTAGTTTATCTACCACTTCAATCAAGATTTAGTTGCACTATGAAAAAGGTATGTATTTATTTGGCATATAGATGATTCATCTCTTAGGAATTTTAACACTGTAATTTTTATGATGACAAGACACTAAGTCCAGTGCGACGAGTCCAAGAAAGAAAGCATGCAACGAGTTTTGAACTTCTCATTTGGGACATTCCCTACTTACTAACTCTCTGAGCTTATCGTAGATGCTACCATTTTATTTTAGTGCAATAACTATGTACACGTAATTGTGTTTTGTTTTTGAATATTTTTATTGATGTCATCTAAATGTCTAAAAATGCAATGTGTTTGTAGAATGTAAGCTTTCTAAAGACTGTCCCTTTTGATGTTATTGACATCATAACTACTTCTCTAACTCAAAAAAGTTTGCTCTTATAAAAACTATATGCTAAATTGTTCTCATTGTTGGGCCTGTGCGCAACACAACCAAAGAAGCATCTAGTATCATTATATTATCGGGCAAATTACTCTATCTTAATACTATCGAGTTTTATGGATATTAATCTAGCATCATTGTATATAAAGTTTTATGTATATGTTTTCAATGGTATTGATAAAAAAATCATAATACTATGGCCTGCATTGGGTGACGCCTTTCAATTTTATTTTGTGTCAGATCAGTGACTAATTTAGTTGTAACACCTCAGAATCTTTTTTGAACTGAGACTCGAACCATCCTTCATTGTGAGTAGGATTTTACCGAGGAAATTAAAATTTCTTTAGTGTTAATGTCACCAGATGTAGCACCTTGAGTTCCAAAAAGAACTAAATTAGAAATAGAAAAATCTAAAATTTTGCAAGTTATGCTTAAGTTATGAGTTTTGGGTTAACTTCAAACGGCCATAACTCTCAGTGCAGAATGAGTTAGGTGGGATACAAGGTATCCCATGAAACGTCTTTGAATATACTTTCCAACGCCACCAATTTCCCGTCAATCCAATTTCTGAGTAAAAAGTTATGACTATTTTAGTAACCTATACAGTGCTGTTACGAATTTAGCCGACGGGAAAACATTAAAAAGGGTTGTTTTTGTTTTTTTATATTTTCTTGACTAATAAAAGGCTCAAAACAATCAGATTTTCATATTTTAATCCATCATTCTCCTCTCTCTCAAACCCTAGGGCAAAACCCTTGGGAATAAAATCAACGTAGAAGACTCCATCCAAGATTCTTTCAATCTTTTTCAAAATTCTTCTTCAAGATAAGTTTTCTCCAAAATTTCATTATTTATAACTCAATTTTCTCCATATAATTATGAAACACTAATGAAAATCATAATTCTTGGCCATAGAGATTTCAAGAAACTAATTCAAGAATCTCAAGAAAGGTTTTGTTGATCGTTTACCTTCAAGTTAGGGTTTCAAGACTTCTAATCAAGTTCTTCTTCAAGATCCTTTCAAGATTCTTAAAAAAACCTTGTTCTTCCAAGTATGTAAGGCTATCATAGTGTTGGACTAGTTCGTCCTCACGCCCTACATCTACTTTCAATTCAGTAAAAGAGAAATCTAGGATTCTACCCCTAGATTTGAGTATTCTTGAGATAAATTGATTTGAGTCTTTAAGTTAAGTAGTTCATGCCCATAATTCCGCATGAACCCTTTGAGTCGAGCAAGTGAGTATGAGAGTGAGGAGAATGTATTCATGATTCTACTTTATCAGCACGATATCCTTCGTACCATGAACCATAACTCTTGAATTCATAATTCACATTCAAGAGAGAGTTAAGAGTAGAGTTCAAGAAAGCTTTTGAGTTCAATTGTGAATCCTTTGTGATCAACTATCGATTTGAGCCAAGTTTTGAATAAGTAAGTATATAAATGAGAATAATCGTATACATGAGTTCTATAATGTTGTGTAGACCCTCGAGTCTAGTCGTTCATGCCCATAAATTCCGCATGAACTCCATAATTTGAGTATATTTGAGAGACGTAGTATCTTCAAGTTCTAAGTCTTGAGTATTGAGTTCCTAATCCTTTTGAGATTATATTCCTACTTATGGGACTACTACATGTTACCCATGAAGCCCTTGAGTTGAGTTGTTCATGCCCATAATTCTGCATGAACCCTATGATTTGAGTTATAAATTTTAAAAAGCTTTATAAAGCCAACATTTGAGTTCTTAAACTGAGTTTTGAGAAATTAGTTTTTAACACATGATTAGTATGACAATCGAGTAGGTCATCAATGTATGAGCAGTATGGTATCAAGATATACCATCAATGTTTATGCATTATGACTTCCCGAGTCATCAATGATCATATTATAATATGATTTTGAAATGTTTTTGAGAAAGAGCAGAGTTGAGTTCATTTTGCTTTAAATGATACATGGTAATTAAGTATTCCCAACAGTAAATGTTTTCACATTTAAGATGAGAGGAAACTGAGATTTCCAAAAGAGTTTTGAGCAGTTTGAGTACCATCTCTTTTAAGAGAAATATTTTTGAGTAATAATCTCAAACCACATAAAATTTATGTTTTTAAACATATGAGCTAGTAAATTTTGGGAGTAGTATTGAGCACCGATATGGGGGACAGTTCAGATAACTCACAGCGCCCATAAACCTTTTTGCCAACGTGGGTAGAAAGGGTCATACTTTTTAGATGATTCCTTAATACTTTTTAGCATAGAGTAGTAGATCCACTCAGTGAGTAGGTCTTATACCCTGGAAAGGTATAGGACAGTTCTGGCAGTGTGGGCGAGACGTTGTATCATCACATAGCTCATAGTGATGATTGTCGGTTAGAGAAACTCCCATAGAGATATTTGTATTTTTATATATACAGAGTTTACTTGTATTTTCATATACAAACAGAGTTTATATTGTATCCTTGCATACAAACTGAGTATATTGTATTCTTAAATACATTGATTTGCTTTCTACTATTTTAAAAGCTTTCCATATATTGCATCTCTTATTGTTGGTTTATATTGAATTGAGTATCCAGAGTTGAGTATCCAGAATTTGAGTACCAACAGTCAAGTGTCTTATTATTGAGTTGAGCCTTATTTCACTGAGTTGAATATCTTATTATTGAGTTGAGCCTTATTTCACTGAGTTGAATATTTTATCTTTGAGTTGAGTATCTTCTTCTTGAGTTGAGTTGAGTTGAATGAGTTCAAAAGAGGTAAGCATGTTTCCTTTTATCAAGTCCAAGCTTATGTTTATGCTTTAGAATTCCCCTTACATGCTCATACATTCCACGTACTGAGCCATTTGGCCTGCATCGTTTCATGATGCAAATTCAGGTATTCGGGATCATCAACAAGAGCTTCGTTGATACCACATGGAGTTCGAGTTAGCTATGGTGAGCCTCCTTGCTTTCGGTGGGTTCAACTTGTACTTTTAGTTATATTAGTTGTTCGGATATCGTGGGTCTTGTCCCAACTTCCATTTTTGTCAGTTAGAGGCTTCATAGATAGACAATAGAGTTTGAGAAGTCCGTTCATTTATTTTCTTAAATGTTTTAAAGACTTGAGTTTCCTATTTTTGGGCTAGTTGAATACTATTTATATTCAGAGTAAATAATTTGAGTTAAAGCTTTGTATTTGAGTTTCATGAATTTTATTCATTTTTTAAGCTTTGTATGCTTGAGTTAGTCTTTCGCTTGTAGTCAGTCAAGATGAGGGTTCGCTTGGGGACCAACAATGGTTCTCGAGTGCCGGTCACATCCAGGGTGTAGGTTCGAGTCGTGACATTAGTCCTGATTAAATCCGTCAAACATCATAATCAAAAAAATAAGATGAGAGTTCAAATAAATCATATGTAAGAACATTAAAATTGTTTCATATCATTACATCTTAAATTATAACTACATTCACTATAAAATACAGTAAAACTTCACTAAACTAATAATCTCGGTTAATTAAAACCCTCTCTAAGATAATATTTTCCTCCGGTCCCTACTTGGGTCAATGGAGAAAATCAGTTGTTTTGATAAGATAATAAGATAGTATATTTTAAGAAGACCCCTATATAAATATATGGCCCCATTAATATTATAAATTAATAATTCTTTAAAAATATGCAAATATATCTAAGACAATATAGTGAAATATGATTCTTTGTGTTCTATTTTTTATTAAAATATAAATCTAGTTGAAGCTTGTCTCTAACTTTTCTTATTGCATCCAAATGTTTCGGTGTTGTGTTATCGAACTGCACCATAAAATTGTGAAGAGTTCTAAATACGATAAGTGCTTCCTTACGCGTAACTAGTTCCAAAGGTATTGTATCCTCTTCAACTTTATCATCAATATTATTTTCTGAATAAATAATTATTATATTAGCATATCAATAATTTTTGAATTTAGTAGGATCTATCTATATAATAAAAATTATAAAAATATAAAAATACTAGTCAAAAGTAAAAAAGAAATTAAATTGTTGTAATTAATTAATGAAAAAAATCAGAAGGGGTATTTTCTTTGAATATAAATGATGAATTAGGAGGAAATAAGTAACTAGGTTTCCAATTTAAATTATAAGAAAAGTTTTGTCACTTACTGCAACATTAATTGTAATTTACCACTGAAAAATTGTAAATCCTATAAATGAAGGGGAAAATTAACTAGGTTTCCAAATTAATTTGGTAGCAAAGTTGTCACTTATTGCAACATTATATCAATACTCAGCGAAAGACTTACTCAACAATATAAGACCTCAATTTTCAAAGATTAACTCAAAGTCTCAAGATAAATAACTTCGAATAGTTAAAGTTTTAAACTAGCCATAAAAAGGCAACTCAAGTCTTAAACATTAACAATGGAAATGGAAAAGACTCCTCAAAATACTACTATCTAAGAAGCCTCTAAATACTATGATAGACGTCGGGACAAGACCCACGACATCTTAACAAGAATGAAAGGTAAATGGAGAATCCTCCGGAGGCAAGGAGGCTCACCAAAGAAAATCTAGAAATGTAAGTGGTATCAACGGAGCGCCAATTGATGACCCTGAATACCTATATCTGCATCATGAAGAGATGCAATCCAAATGGCTTCAGTACATTGAATGTACGAGCATGCAATGGTAACTCTAAAGCATAGACATAGGCTTGAACTGATGAAAAGGAAAAACATACTTACCTTGTGTCAACTCGACTCCACTCAACTCAACTCAAAGATACTTATCTCAACTCCAGGATGCTTAACTCAACTCAATGTAAAAGCAACGATGAAGATGCAGTATAAAGAAAGCTTTTAAAATGGTAGATAATAACTCAATGTATATAAAAATACAATAATAAACTCTTTACTCTTAGTTGGGAGATTCTCTAACCGACAACCATCACTATGAGCTATGTGATGATACAACGTCTCACTCACACTGCCAGAACTGCCCTATACCTTGCCAGAATATAAGACATCATTAACTAAGTGGATCCACTAAGCTATGCTTAAAAACAATAAGGATTTATCTAAAAAGTATGATTGATTACCCATGTTGGCATATATGGTTTATGAAAATTTTGAGTTGTCTAAACTCATCTCCATATCGGTGCTCAATGCTCATATGTTTTAAAGAAAATATAATTCCTCCTCAGTTTGAGATAATTACTCAAAAGCTCTTTTAAAAGAGATAATGCTAAAAAATTGCTCATGAACTCATTTAGAAATCAAGGTTTCTTCTCATTTTAAATGTAAATTTGTTACATTTTTGGGAATACTCAATCTCCTCATACTCATTTTGAAAAATGAACTCAACTCTTCTCTTCCTCATACTCATTTGCTCAAGTCTTAAAACAAGTTATAAATAATTGTAGATGACTTCTCAAAATGACTCAAAAGACTTCCTCGAATTTACTCTTAATCTTTACTTTAATTTGAAACGAAGATTTAAGAGTTATGATTATGATATAGAATATCTCAATGATTTCTGAAGGTTTAGATATTTGATAATAAGAAACGAGCAAAGACACAAATAAAAGGAACCAATAAAAGAGAAAAAAAGAAAAAAAAAAAGCATGAAAAACATAGAGAAAATAAACGAATAAAGAAATATATTAGGAAGAGAAAAACAAGATATATATACGTGGCTCATAACCTATCAACTTAAAGGTATTTCAATCTTCTTTCCAATGCCACACATTTCGCAACAATCCGATTTTTGAGTAAAAAGTTATGACCATTTTAGTAACCTGATACAGTGTAATGACGAATTAGTCGACGAGAAAACATTAAAAAGGGTCTTTTTGTCTTTTTACCTCTAAGAAAACCCTAGACGAATTTCTTGACTAATTAAAGACCCAAAACAATTAGATTTTTATCTCTTAATCCATCATTCTCTTCTCTCTCAAACCCTAAGGCAAAACCCTAAGGAAAAATCAAAGTAGAAGACTTTCATTCAAGATTCTTTCAAACTTTTTCAAGATTCTTCTTCAAGGTAAGTCTTTCTCCAAGAATTCTATCCTTTACAACTCAAATTCCTCCATACAATTATGAATCACTAATGAAAATCATAATTCTTGTCCATAAATAATTCGAGAAAGGTTTTCTTGAATGTTTACCTTCAAGCTAAGGTTTCAAGGCTTCTAATCAAGTTCTTATTCAAGATTCTTCGAGAACCTTGTTCTTCTAGTTATGTAAGGTTATCATAGTGTTGGACTAGTTCGTCCTCACGCCCAACATCTACTTTCAAATTAGTAAAAGTGTAATCTAGGATTCTATCTCTAGATTTGAGTATTCTTGAGATAAGTTGATTTTGAGTTCTTGAGTTCCTGTTTCTTTTTGAAAATATATTCCTAATTATTGAATTGCTATATGTTATGCATTAATATTCTTGAGTTGATTCGTTCATGTCTATATTTCAACATGAACCCTATGAATTGATTATTCTTGAGATGAGTAGTGTCGTTGAGTACTGAGTTTCCATATTCCTATTAAGATCCGTAGGTTGAGTCGTTCATGCCCATAATTCCGCATGAACCCCATGAATTGAGTTATAAATCTTAAGAAGCTTTTTAAAGCCAACACTTGAGTGTTAAACTGAGTTTTGAGGAAGTAAAGATGAGTTTTGAGAAAGCGTTTCTAAACCATGATTCGTATGACAATCGAGTATGACATCAATGTTTAAGCAGTATGGTATGTAGATATACCATCAATGCTTATGCAGTATGAATTTCTGAGTAATCAATGATCATATCACAATATGATTTTTGATATATTTTGGAGAAAGAGTTTTCAAGTATGAATTGAGTAGAAGTATAAGGGAATTAAGTATTTCCAAAGGTATCAGTGTTTACATTGATAAAAGAGAAACTTTGATTTCTAAATGAGTTATGAGTTCAAAGATATTTCAAGAGAAGTTACCTCTTTTAAGAGGATAGTTTGAGCAATTATCTCAAACCATAGGAATAGTATGTTTTTAAACATTGAGCATGAGTATATATATTATTAGGAGTAGTATTGAGCACCGATATGTGAATGAATTTAGAAAACCCACATTCCACATGACCCATGTATCCCAACATGGGTACAAGGTCATACTTTTTAGATGAATCCTAAGTGCCTTCGGGCAGAGCTTAGTGGATCTATGTCATGACCCAAGGGTACCCCCGAGACGTAACAAGGAACATAGAACCCCGAAAGGCTCCATGTAAGCCACTTAGCATATCATAACATAAAGCATTAGAACAATAAGATTAAAAATGCATTTAAGTCAAAAAATCTTTATAAAGGAAAACGGAAGTCTAGACTTGCCTCAACTAGCCATCTATTACAATACTTGAGTCAAAGTAGGGTCACAACCCAAAACAACATAATTCAAAAGTGAAAATACAAGAATAAAACTACAAATGAAACATTCGTTCTCAACTCATGAGGACACACCACAAGCTAGGAGAATAGTCGAATCCAAGCTTGAACCAAATGATGGCAGTCTTAAGAACCGGACCCTACACTTGGGAAAAGTATATGAAAATATAGGTTAGTACAAAAATGCACTAAGTATGATAGCCATGCATAAAAACCTTGAAAATATGCTAAAAGGGACATTTTAGTTGAATGCATGCAATTTACTAAGTTAAAGCATCATTTTGAAGATAATGGAAAAGAATAAGTCATAAGTGTAATCAACTCATAAATCATCATACCATGAAATAAATATATCATAAATACCCGCAAAAGCATACTTGTGCAATGCATGAATAAGATCATATACTCCCACCCATGCCAAGTAAAGCTTATTGAGTAGCTATAGTTCATAGTTCATATTCTTATCCATACTGTCATAGTGGTATAAGCCTTAACCAACATAGGCCATGTGATCATAACATGGAATCTGGTGTCTACTCCACACCGAAAAGGGGTTGTCCTACTTTCCTAAGGTAGAACCATACTCTTAGCTTAGGTGGATCCACTAGCTAAAGACCTATGAAGGCACATAGTTTATGGGATAAGGGGATTGCTACTAGAAAACCCAGCCTCTACTAACGTGAGGACTTCCATCCCAAGAGATTGTTCCTAGAAACTCGGCCTCTACTAACGTGTGGGCTTCCATCTCATATCACTATCCACTTGGTGCTAAGCATTAATACCCAAGGAGTTCATACTAAGTCTTGACTTAAGTTCATAATCATGAAAGAATGTATTGACACTCAATCCAACATAACTCCTACTATAGCTCATAGATTCAATAGGTGAGAATTGCCTTTCAACCCAAGAATCATCATATTGTGAGAAAAACTTTCACATCATAGCATATTCATACATAGGTGTGTTCATGAGGATAAATTCCAACAACACAACAACTAGATCATAATCATATTCACTTTACTCTTAAAGTGACATAAAGTATATACATAAATCTCATAATCATGCATAATTATCATCCTTTGCCCCTCAAGGACCATAGATCACATTCCATCAACACATCTAGAAATACTACATTAGACATGGATATTATCATGATTCAATTACCTCAACTTCTACAAGCATAATCTCTAAATATTCTTCTACAATCAACAAACCCACATCACAAGATCATAATTGAGTAATTTGGGGATTTCATGGGTTCTTGGACGGATTCAACATAAAAACCATGTGAAATCCTCAATTCATACATAATATATCATTAATCAATCATTAGAAACGTTTTTGAAAGGAACCCATGAGAGTGAAGCAAACCCTAACTTTTGGGGAAATCACTAGTTTTGAAATTGAGTTTGGAGGGACTCTATGGATGAATTCTATCCATGGATGAAGAGCTACCATACCTTAGCTTTGAATTCCAATGAAAATGAGTGTAAAATCTTGCTCCTTGAAACCCTAACTTCAACTTTATTCTTCTTCTTCCTTGGAGTTCTAGAGAGAGTTTTGGGGGGGAAGTTGGTTTTGATTCGGGAATTTGGAATTATGAGGAAGATGATTTGGTTTGGGGGTCTTAAAACATTATATAGTTAGTCTAATTTAGTGTAAAACGACGTCACTTAGTATTAAAATTAAAATGGAAAACCCCAAAGTACCCCTCAACTAACTCCCAAAACTGTTTCCAGTCATCACCCACGATCCCCTCACAGATGGACCATGGTTGGATCCGTGGCCCGTGCTGGTGAAGCGTGGGTCGGGGTCTGAGACCAGATCTTGCAGGTTCCATCCATGGCCCTCACCCACGTGGCGTGGGGGGGCCTACGGGGCATGAGTGTCCCCTCGTGAGTCACTGTCCAGGCATAATTTTTGTGCATTCCTCTAGGACCCATGGTTGGTCCTTGGGGTTTGAACCTTGACGTTCTAGTTTCTGGAGTGTTGCAATATCTCCTCCTTGAGAACATTCGTCCTTGAATGACGACCTAGACACTTTATGGAATTAAAGACTCAAAATTAGCAGCCCAACATGCATGAAACATCAAAATAATGTATTACTCAAAAGGAGGAAACTTCAACCCCATCTAAAACATAGTCAATGCAACACAAAGAAGTAGGAACTACATCTAACAACCCTATATGCATGAAACTCAATATTTCTCACATTCATAAGAGGAACTACCTTGTCCAACTAAAATCATGGAACCAATATGCAATTACTCTCAAAAGCATACTAAATCATGTTCCTCAACTCATCAAGTCAAGTCAAATAGGCAACTCATACTAAATGCACAACAACATAAGGAACATAAATCATGAAAACTCATTTTCTTACTAAACATGAATTTCATCAAGAACATGCATAACATAAGGAACTCATGGAAAAGCTCACATAACACACATGACTCCCAAAACACTAAAACTCAAGAGGAACTGTTTACCTCAAGCTTGAATAGGAGTAGAAGGAAAGAGATGAGGATATCAGGACTTCATATCGGCCTCGGCATCCCAAGTAGCACCCTCAACTAAATGATTTCTCTATAAAACTTTCACGGAAGCTATTTCCTTGTTTCTCAATCTATTGACTTGCCGGTCTAGGATCTCTACCGGAACCTCTTCATAGGAAAGACTTTCATACTCTCCCAACCCTTCTAAGGGAATAATGGATGTCGAATCTCCAATGCACTTCTTAAGCATAGAAATATGAAATACCGGATGAACTGGGGCCAACTCATTTGACAAATCTAACTCATAGGCAACCTTCCCAATATGCTTCAAAATTTGATATAGGCCCACATATCGGAGACTAAGTTTCCCTTTCTTGCCAAACCTCATCACACCCTTCATGAGTGAGATTTTCAAATAGACCCAATCATTAAATTCAAATTCTAGATCCCTTCTTCTCACAACGGCATAAGACTTTTGTCTATTTTGAGACGGTCTCAACCTTTCTCTATTAAGCCGAACTTTTTCAATAGCTTCATAAATTGATTCGGGACCAATAAGGCAATCTCACCTACCTCAAACCAACCAACAAGAGACCTACATCTCCTACCATACAAGGCTTCAAAGGGAGCCATACCAATACTAGAATGATAATTATTATTGTAGGCAAACTGTATTAATGGCAAGTGGTCATCTCAGTTACCTTTGAAATCTATAACACATCCCTTTAACATATCCTCCAATGTTTGGATGGTACGCTCCCCTTGCCCATCGGTTTGGGGATGAAATGCCGTGCTAAGTTTAACTTTAGTACCAAGCCCTTTTTGGAATGACTTCCAAAAGTGTGAAGTAAATTGAGTACCCCGATCCGAAATAATAGATAAAGGGACCCCATGCAACTTCACTATCTCATTTATATACAACTTGGCATAGTGTTCCACCGAATGAAAAATCTTGACAGGAATGAAGTGGGCTGATTTTGTCATCCTATCTATAATGACTCAAATAGAATCATGTTGCCTTAGAGTGCGAGGCAAACCCACAATAAAGTCCATATTCATATTTGCCCACTTCCAAGTGGGAATACTTATAACTTGGGATAGGCCTTCGGTGCTCAACCTTAACTTGTTGAAAATTAGGATATTTGGCTACGAATCCTGCAATATCTCTCTTCATACCATTCCACCAATAGACTTCCCATAGATCACAGTACATCTTGGTGGCTCTCGGATGAATAGAATATCAAGAAATATGAGCTTCCTCTAAAAATTTCTCCCTCAAACCATCAATATCCAGAACACATAATCGACCTTGGTACCTAAGTACCTCATCTCCCCCTTGGGAGAAAGCCTCAATGGACTTCTTGAGTACCGACTCTTTCAACTCAACTAATAAAGGATCAAGGTCTTGTTTAGACTTCACATCCATCACAAAGGGAGATTCGGATCCATTATGGACCATGACACCACCCTTGGTGGAATCCACTAGTTGGACACCTAGTTGGGCCAATCTATGTACCTCACGAACCAATTCTTTCTTTTCATCCTCTACATAGGCCACACTACCCATGGACAATCTACTAAGTGCTTCTGCTACAACGTTAGCTTTGCAGGGATGGTAAAGGACATTTATGTTATAATCCTTCAAAAGTTCTAACCACCTTATTTGTTAGAGATTCAAGTCTTTTTAACTAAACACATATTGAAGACTCGTGTGATCAGTGAAAACATCCACATGGACTCCATACAAGTAATGTCTCCATATTTTCAAGGCAAACACAACCGCCGCTAATTCAAGATCATGGGTCGGATAATTCTTCTCATGAACTTTAAGTTGCCTTGAAGCATAGGCAATCACTTTACCATTTTGCATAAGGACACATCCCAACCATACTCTAGAGGCGTCACAATATACCCCAGAACCATCTGTACCTTCCGGTAAGGTCAACACCAGAGCGGATGTAAGTCTATCTTTCAACTCTTGGAAACTTTTCTCACAAGCTTCCGACCACTCAAAATTAGCCTTCTTTTGAGTCAAATTCGTCAATGGAGAAGCGATGGAGGAAAAACCCTCAACAAACCTCCTGTAGTAACCGGCCAAACACAAGAAGCTTCTAATGTCGAAAGGAGTTAGAGGTCTAGACCAACTCTTGACCACATCCATATTATTTAGATCTACCTCAATACCCTTGTTTGACACAATATGACCAAGGAAAACTACAGACCTTAAACAAAATTCACACTTGCTAAACTTTGCAAAAAATTGATGGTCCTTAAGAACTTTCAACACAATCCTCAAATGGTCCATATAATCATTTTCACTCCTTGAGTAGATCAAAATGTCATCGATAAACACAATCATAAACCTGTCTAGGTATTGCCTAAATACTCTATTCATTAAGTCCATAAACGCCGCCGGAGCATTAGTCAACCCAAACGAAATTACCACAAACTCATAGTGACCATACCGGGTTCTAAAGGTCCTCTTTGAAATATCAACCCCTCTCACCCTTAATTGGTGATAACCCGAACGAAGATCAATCTTGGAGAAATAGCTAACCCCTTGAAGTTGGTCAAATAAATCATCGATTCTCGGAAGGGGATATTTATTCTTGATAGTCACTTTATTCAAATGACGATAATCAATGCACATTCTAAGAGACCCATTCTTCTTTCTAACAAACACACCGGAGCACCCCATGGAGAGATACTCGGTCGGATGAAACCCTTATCTAATAAATCTCTTAGTTGCTCTTTCAACTCTTTTAACTCCACTAGAGCCATTCTATAGGGAGGAATGGAGATAGGTTACGTATCCGGTAAGAGGTCAATACCAAAATCTATTTTCCGCTCGGGAGGAATACTGTGCAAATCGTCGGGGAAAACTTCTGGGAACTCATTCACTATCGGAACCGACTCTAGAGAAAGGGTTTCAGACTCAACATCCATCACCCTAACAAGATGATAAATGCACCCTTTGGAGATCATCTTCCTAGCTTTAAGGCAAGAAACAAATTGACCTCTGGGTATTGAATTTCCCCCCTTCCATTCTAAGATAGGCTCATTTGGAAATTAGAATTTAACCACCCGAGTCCTACAGTCTATATAGGCATAACATGCATTTAACCAATAAATACCCAAAATCACGTCGAAATATAACATGTCTAACTCTACCAAGTCCACTAAAGTAACTCTATGGGACAAGGTAATGGGACAATTTATATAGAATCTTTCAGCCACCACCAAGTCACTAACCGGGGTAGAGACCAAAAAGGTTTCTACTAATACTTCGGGGAGTATTTCATACTTCATGTCCACAAAGGGTGTCACAAAGAACAAAGTAGAATCGGGATCTAATAAGGCCATACATCAATAGAAAAGACTTTTCACATACCGATCACCACATTCGGGGAGCTCTCTTGGTCACCTCGGGATTGAAGAGGATAAAATTGGTTTTGCATTTGGGAATTAGAGTTTGAACCGCTTGGAGGAGCTTGATTGCCTTCTCTCCCCTTGGCCATGAGTACCAGGCAATCTCTCATCTTGTGGCCACTCTTTCCACAATCATAGAACCCATCCAAGCCAACGAGGCACTTGCCATCATGTTTTCTACCACACTATAAACAATTAGGACTAGCAATATAAGAACCACCACCATTGCCTCCTTGAGGGTTAGGGTTGGACACCCTATCCTTGTTGACCCTTGGAGCACTAGAGGAGCTTTAGTTGGAGAACCTTTGTTTGAACCTCGGTCGACCTTTTCCATCAGACTTAGCATTGGAGAAATATACATCACCGGTTCTAGTTCTTTTCACCTCCATACTCTTATCTTGGAGTTGCTCATCCTCCATTTGTTGGGCATACACCATAAGACATAAGATATCCATATTATCATGAAGCATTATCGAACGACATTCTTTTCTTACCAATCGAGACACATTCGTCAAATACGTACTCATCATATCCCTTGAATATGCTACTACAGTCGGAGCATACTTGGACAATTGAGTAAACTTTAGAGAATACTCTTGAACACTCATACGTCCTTGTCGAAGGTTAATGAATTCTTCTACCTTAGCTTTCCTTAACTCTCGGGGAAAGAACCTATCAAGGAACGCCGATTTGAACACTACCCACTCTATTGAACCCGCTCCTACCGGCCTATTATTCTTCCATTGAGTATACCATACTTGAGCCACACTCTTCAATTGGTAAGCGACAAACTCTGCTTTCTCTACCGAAGTCACCCCCATGGCATCAAGTATCTTATAAACCTCTTCCATAAATTCTTGAGGATCCTCTCCCACTTTGTAACTATGAAACTCGGGAGGGTTTATTCTTGCAAAATCCCTTAATCTAGAAGCGGCGGAATTCATATTAGGATTGACTAGAGCTACAAATTCTCTATTGGCTTGAGCCGTCACGACTTTAGCCAAAATTTGGAAATCCGACCTAAACTCCGCATGGATCACATTCTCAACCACGGGATCAACATGAGATTGATTAGATTGATTAGCTTGATTAGCTTGAAGAAGAGTGATGTGCCGCAAAATTTTGGCATATTTGATGCTTGAAAACTAAGGATTAATACTAGAATCGAGTGTATTTTTGTATGCTTTGATGTGTTTGTTGAATGTGTAAACAGATTATTGCTTGCGTGGTAAAAATGGAAAAAGAAGTAGAAGATGATTGTGATCAAGTGAAGACCACAAGCACCTAGACGTTTCGTGGTCCTTGCCAAGAACCGTGGTGCCAGTCGTGAAGTATTTCCAATATGAAGGCTTGAAGAAGTTGAAATTAGATTGGACCAAGTAAAGATCACAGCCAACCTCATGGACCGTGGTCCTCATAATGGTATGCGGTTGTGATCGTGACGCTGAGTCAGTGTTTGGGCCTTGGGAAGATGGAGTGCAAGGGCAACCAAGTAAAGACCACGAAAGGCCCCACGGGTCGTGGTCCCCATAACGACCCATGGTGCTGATCGTGAAGATGATCTAGTGCTTAGGCCTCGAGGAGCTGAATTAGGAAGTGACCAAGTGAAGACCACGGGCATTTATACGGACCGTGGTCACTAGCACGATTCATGGTATGGCCCGTGATGATGATCCAGTATTCAAGCATTGAAGACCCAAACTTGGGGAACTCTAAGTGAAGACCACGAAGGGCTTCATGGACCGTGAAGCTCTTGACGGACCATGGTGACCCCCGTGAAGTGTCCGACAGTTCAGTCCTACTTCGAGTAGGACTCTTTTTAAAACACTTTATTTAAATTAATCAAGTCATTTTTTACATTTTATCTCGTCTTATCTGGAACGAAAAAGAAGTTCTCAATTATTCTTAGTTTTTGGTTTTTGAAGATTAACATCGAATTAAGTTGGGAAGTTGAGTTTCCGGTTCTTGAATTATCAAAGTGCGTATCGATTTGCTTATTTTCGTAAGTATTTTTCTCGTCATGTTTTCATTATTGTAACACCCTGTATCCGAAAAAGACAAAAAATGCAGAGTTTGAGAAGTTGCAGGTGCAACCCATGGTTACCACCCACGGACCATAGGTCAGACCACGGCCTATGCTGGTGGTCCGTGGTTCACCAATGCAACCCCTCCCCAAACCTAACTCAGAAAATTGACTAAGTCTCGACCCACAGACAGACCCATGGACCTTAGGTCAGACCACGGTCTGTGGTCTGTGTCTGTGGATCTTGGCCCCTTTACCCATCCTCTGACGTGAACGACGACCAACCAGCACGGACCATCGTTCGATCTATGGTCTGTAGGTCTGATCGTTGGTGAAGGTCAGCAACCAGTCAGGGGGGATTGCTGATTGGGTCAGCTTCAAATAGTCATCACTCTTAGTACAAAATGAATTATGTGTCCCATGACCTATGATATGATAGATAATTGAATCCTCTTTCCAACGCCACCGAGTTTGCTAAAATCTGACCTCCGAGTAAAACTTTATACTCGTTTTAGTAAAGCCCTATTGGGCAGACTTGACCTACGACCCCAACCTACGGACCGTAGGTTGACCTATGGCCTGTAGGTCACGTCCGTCGGTCACTCCAATGGCAGTTAGGGGTCTTTTGGTCTTTTCCTATTTCATTTAACCCCTAAGCTACGTCGTTTAGACCCTAGATGATGAGGTTTTAGTCAGTTTAAGCCTAGAAATATAACTAGAACTTACCTAAGTCAAATCATTAATCAAAACTTAGAGAAATTAGAGCGTAAGAAGAGAAGAGAAGTCAAGAACCCTAGTTCAAGAATGCAGCAAGGTTCCGTCAGTTCCAGCCCCAAAATCGAAAGATTTCTCTATGGAATTTGTCACTAGGTATATGGGATTTCACTAGTGCGTTCCTTTCATCCATTAAGTCCCTAATTTTCAGGCAGTTTCTTAATTCCCTTATTATGACTAGACCTATGGTTTCTTGAATGTTATAATTATTGGATTCTTAGCTCTTAGAATGATCCAAATCATATTAGTATGTTAATATTCAGTTTATTGCATGAATTCTAGAACCCTAGCTATGTATTTCTTTAGTTCTTGAATTATACATGCTACGTAAGATATTTCTGTTATTCAGTTATACATGCCTCAGTTATTAATGCATTAATATCAGTTTAATTGTTGCATACTCTGTTTGCATGTTCAGTTCGAGCTATCCAGTAACTTACATAAATTCAGTCATAATGTGTTAATTACTTAATCCATTAGGAGTAGCATAATACCGAGTTGGACTAGGGTTCAGCGTACCCAAATAGTCCCAGAACTACTAGCCACGTAGGTTGTAAGTCCCCTCTGTTCGCATCATTTCAGTAATCACGTCAGCATGCCTCTATACCTCTGGCAGAGTATATTGGGTCCTCTCGATGGGGCATATACATCGGACTCCACATTTAGCTCATGTGGTTTTATTATCAGTTATTAGTAGCTCCCACAGTTCAGTCAGACTCCATCGCATTGACCACATATCAGAGCACTAGGTTTAAGAGTCCTAGATGTCTGAAAAGCCGCACTAAGTAGAGTCATTTTCATGGGTGTGAAGTCCACCACATTTAATGAGAGGAGGCTATGAAGTGTTTTAGGAAAACTTCACTTTTTTTATATTTTTATCGTGCGTTGGTATGATTTCGTTTCTAATCCATTGTTATGCGCTTAAGATCATGCCTCCTCGTAGAGCTTACGCATGGAATGCTAATTCACGCAATACTAACGCAATTCCTCTAGTCCCAGACCTTGAAGTTTTGAACGCAGAATTTTGAAATATGATTCAACTTTTAGCTCAGAGTATGACCAACCAAAAAAACCAGCAGGTTCCAGTTCCTACTAATAGAAATGATGGATCAGTGGCAGCTAGAGTTTGAGATTTTGTTAGGATGAATCCGCCTAAGTTTTTAGGGTCACAAGTTGGTGAGGACCCACAAAACTTCATTGATGAGGTTAAGAAAATCTTTGGAGTGATGCAAGTGACTGGTAATGGTAGGGTTGAGTTGGCATCCTACCAGCTTAAGGATGTGGCTCACATATAGTTCACTCAGTGGAAAGACAACAGGGACTACTTTGTCTTTTGTAACTCCATATATAGCAGTCAAGTTCAGTATTAGCCCAGAAACTCTCTCAGAACCCTTCTCAGTCTCTACTCCAATCGGTGACCCAGTTATAGCTAGATGGGTATATAGAAACTACCCTATCATAGTCTCCCAGAAAGTCACCTCAGTAGATCTTGTAGAATTAGAAATGGTAGACTTCGATGTCATTCTAGGCATGGATTGGTTACATTCTTGTTATGCCTCAGTCGATTGTAGAACTAGGATTTTTCGTTTTCAGTTTCCAGACGAACCAATCTTAGAATGGAAGGGTAGTAGCTTAGCGTCTATGGGTCGATTCATTTCTTACCTTAAGGACAGAAAAATGATTTCTAAGGGGTATCTCTATCATGTAGTTCGGGTCAACGATTCTAACTCTGAAACCCCAACTCTTGAGTCAGTTCCTGTAGTCAGTGAGTTCCCAGAAGTGTTTCCAGAAGATCTTCCCGGAGTTCCTCCCGAAAGGGAAATCGACTTTGGAATAGATCTCCTTCCAGATACCTAGCCTATTTATATTCCTCCTTACAGAATGGCTCCAGCAGAGCTTAAGGAATTGAAAGAGAAGTTGAAAGACCTTCTAGATAAGGGCTTCATCAGACCTAGTATTTCACCATGGGGTTCACTAGTGTTGTTCATGAAGAAGAAAGATGGTTCTCTTAGAATGTGCATTGACTATAGGCAGTTGAACAAGGTCACAATCAAGAATAAGTATCCCATCCCCCGGGTTGATGACTTGTTTCACCAACTTCAGGGTGCTAGCCATTTCTCAAAGATAGACCTCAGATCTGGTTATCATCAGCTCAGAGTCAGAGATAGTGACATTCCAAAAATAGCCTTCATAACTTGGTATGGTCATTATGAATTCGTAGTTATGTCATTTGGACTAACCAATGCTCCTGCATCTTTCATGGATTTGATGAACAAAGTTTTCAAGCAGTACTTGGACTTGTTCGTTATCGTCTTTACTGATGATATCCTCATTTACTCTAGGAATAAGGAAGAACATGCAATTCATTTGTGGGTTGTCCTGCAAACTCTCAATGATCGCCAGTTATTCACTAAGTTTAGCAAATGTGAGTTTTGGTTACAATCTATCGCTTTTCTTGGGCATATAGTATCCAGTGAAGGGATCTGAGTGGATTCTCAGAAAATAGAATCAGTGAAACAATGGCCCAGACCTACCTCTCCTACAGATATCAGAAGTTTCTTGGGTCTAGCGGGTTATTACAAAAGGTTTGTGGAAGGATTTTCATCTATAACCTCTCCATTGACTAAGTTGACTCTGAAAAAAGGTGAAGTTTCACTGGTCAAATGATTGTGAGAAAATCTTCGCAGAACTGAAAACCAGGTTGACTACAACTCATGTTTTGACTCTACCAGAGGGTTCGAACGGCAATGTTATATATTGTGATGTACCCAGAGTTGGCCTAGGTTGTGTGTTGATGCAGCAAGATAAGGTTATAGCTTATGCTTCTAGAAAGCTTAAGGTGCATGAGAAGAACTATCTAACTCATGACCTCAAGCCTGAAGTAGTGGTGTTTGCACTCAAGATTTGGAGGCACTACTTGTATGGTGTTCACGTAGATGTGTTCACTGACCATAAGAGCCTTCAATATGTGTTCACCCAGAAAAAGTTGAATCTTTGCCAGAGGAGATGGCTTGAGTTCCTTAAGAATTATAATATGAGTGTGCATTACCATCTTGGTAAGGTGAATACAGTAGCAGATGCTCTTGGCAGACTATCTATGGGTAGTGTAGCCCATGTTGAGGAAGAAAGGAAAAAACTAGCGAAGGATGTTCACAGGCTTGCTCGCTTGGGAGTTCGCCTTATGAGCATATCAGATAATGGTGTCACAGTTCGGAATGGGTCAGAATCTTCCTTGGTCATAGAGGTTAAGGAAAAGCAAGACAGTGATCCAATCTTGCTTGAACTTAAGGGGGTAGTCCACAATCAGAGAGTGAAGGTTTTCTCCCAAGGGGGAGATGGTGTACTTCGCTATCAGGGTAGATTGTGTGTTCCTGATGTGGGTGAATTGAGATAGCATATTCTCGCAGAAGCCCACAATTCCAGATACTCTACTCATCTAGGCGCCACTAAGATGTACCGCTATCTGCGTGAGGTCTTTTGGTGTAATGGCATGAAGAGGAATATAGCAAACTTTGTGAGTAAGTGCCCCAACTGCCAACAAGTGAAGGTAGAACATCATAAATCAGGGGGTATGATTCAAGATTTTGATATTCCTACTTGGAAGTGGGAAGTGATCAACATGGATTTCATTACAGGGTTACCTCGTACTCGCAGACAACATGACTCCATTTGGCTGATAGTTGACAGAATGACTAAGTTTTCTCACTTTTTGGTGGTCAAGATTACAGATTCGGTGGAGGAATATGCCAAGCTTTACATTAATGAGATAGTCAGGTTGCAAGGGGTTCATTTGACTATCATTTCAGATAGAGGTCCTCAGTTTACCTCTCATTTTTGGAAGTCCTTTTAGAAGGGTCTTGGTACTTAGGTTAATCTTAGCACATAATTTCATATGCAGACGGATGGCCAGGCAAAGCGTACCATTCAGACCTTAGAGGACATGTTGAGAGCTTGTGTGATCGATTTCAAGAAGAGTTGGGATGATCACCTTCATCTCATTGAGTTCGCCTACAATAATAGTTACCATTCCAGCATTCAGATGGCCCCTTATGAGGCATTGTATAAGCGTAGATGTAGATCTCCAGTTGGTTGGTTTGAAGTAGGTGAAGCAGCCTTGATAGGACCAGATTCGGACCACGATGCTATGGAGAAAGTGCAACTCATTAGAGATAGACTTAAGACTGCCCTGAGTCGCCAGAAGTCTTATGCAGATGTGAGAAGAAGGGAATTAGAGTTCCAAGTTGATGAGTGGGTTTTCCTGAAAGTGTCACCTATGAAAGGGATGATGAGATTTGGCAAGAAAGGGAAGCTCAGTCCTAGATATGTAGGCCCTTACAAGATTTTGAAGAGGATTGGTAAAGTGGCTTATGAGTTAGAGTTGCCAGCAGAATTAACAGCAGTGCATCCGGTTTTTCACATTTCACTTTGAAGAAGTGTGTGGGTGATCCAGCATCCATAGTGCCATTAGAGAGTGTGGCTGTGAAAGATAATCTCTCATATGAGGATGTACCAGTTGAGATTCTCGATCCTGAGGTTAGAAGGTTGAAAAACAAAGAAGTTGCTTCAGTCAAGGTTTTATGGAGGAGTCGGTCTGTAGAGGGAAGATACTTGGGAAGCAGAAGCAGCCATGAAGTCCAAGTATCCTCACCTCTTTTCTTTCGATTCCATTCCAGCTTGAGGTAATAGTTCCTCTTCAGTTTTTCAACTATTCATGTGCTAATTCAGTCGTAGTATTTTGTTCCTTCAGTCAACCTTGCAATTTTAGCGTATATTCATGTTCTTGGAACTCAGTTCAGTCAGAAATTAGTTTTTAGTACTTAGTGGTAGGTATTGCAGCTTCTTCCCTCCATACTCAGCTAATTTAGTCTTCATTCGAGAATGAATGGTCCCAAATGGGATATAATGTAACACCTCATATCCGAAACAGACCAAAAATGTAGCTTTTGAGAAGTTGCAGGTGCAACCCACGTATGCCATCAACAGGACCGTAAGTCAAACCACTGTCCGTGTTGGTGGTCCATGGTTCACCATTGCAACCCCTCCCCAAACCCAGCTCAGAAAATTAGCTAAGTCTTGACCCACGGACAGACCCACGGTCTGTAGGCCAGACTACAATTCGTGGTCTGTGTCCATGGATCTTGGCCCCCTTTACCCAGCCTCTGAAGTGAACAACAGCCGACCACCACGGATCGTTATTCGATCCACGGTCCGTAGGTCTGATCGTTGGTGAAGGTCAGTAGCCAGTTAGGGGGAGATTACTGATTGGGTCAACTTCAAATGGTTATCACTCTTAGCACAAAAGGAATTATGTGTCCCATGACCTATGATATGATAGATAATTGAATCCTCTTTCCAACACCACTGATTTTGCTAAAATCCGACCTCCGAGTAAGAAGTTATGCTCATTTTAGTGAAGCCCTATAGGGCAGACTTGGCCTACTACCCCAACCTACGGACCCTAGGTTGACCTACGGCCCATAGGTCCCGTCCGTCGGTCACTCCGACAGCAGTTAAGTTAGGGGTCGTTTGGTCTTTTCTTATTTTGTTTAACCCCTAAGATATGTCGTTTAGACCCTAGATGACGAGGTTATAGTCAGTTTAAGCCTAGAAACATAACTAGAACTTACCTAAGTCAAATCATTAATCAAAACTTAGAGAAATTAAAGTGTAAGAGGAAACGAGAAGTCAAGAACTCTAGTTCAAGAACGCAGCAAGGTTCCATCAGTTCCAGCCCCAAAATTAAAAGATTTCTTCATGGAATTCGTCACCAGGTATGTGGGATTTCACTAGTGGGTTCCTTTCACCCATTGGGTCCCTAGTTTTCAATCAGTTTCTTGATTCCCTTATTATGACTAGACCTAGGATTTCTTGAATGTTAGAATTATTGGGTTCTTAGCTGTTAGAATGATCTAAATCAGATTAGTATGTTAATATTTAGTTAATTGCATGAATTCCAGAAGACTAGCTATGTATTTCTTTAGTTCTTGAATTACACATGTTAGGTAAGATATTTCAGTTATTCAGTTATACATGCCTCAGTTATTAATGCATCAATATCAGTTTAATTGTTGCATACTCAGTTTGCATGTTCAGTTTGAGCTATCCAGTAACTTACAAAAATTATGTTATAATGTGTTAATGACTTAATCCATTGGGAGTAGCATAATACCAAGTTGGACTAGGGTTCAGTGTACCCAAATAGTCCCAAAACTACTAGCCACGTAGGTTGTAAGTCCCCTTTGTGGGCATCATTTCAGTAATCATGCCAGCATACCTATATACCTCTGGCAGGATATATTGGGTCCTCTCGATGGGGCGTATACATCGAACTCCACATTTAGCTCATGTGGTAATATTATCGGTTATTAGTAGCTCCCACGATTCAGTCAGACTCCATCGCACTGACCACATTTCAGTACAGTCAGTATTCAGTCTCAGCATGTTAGAAATTTGGTCATTGCACTCAGTTAGCTCAGTATTCAATATCTGTATCATGTTCAGATTATACTCTTGCTTTATTATTTGTTCAGTTATGTGTTTATTTCAGCTTTACGCTATCGTGCATGCTCAGTACTTTCAAGTACTGATGCATACTCTGTGCTACATCTTCTAGTGATGTAGGCTCATGTTCTCAGCATCCAGATCACGCTTAGATCAGTTCTCGATCTCCAGTTCAGCAGCATCAGTGGTGAGCCCTCATTCTTCGAGGACAATAGTCATGTTATCTTTCAGTTTTCAGTCATTTGGTTTTAGTTTTGCTAGATTTAGCTGGGGGTATGTCCCAGCATTTCTAGTCAATTAGAGGCTATTTCAGACATAGTTAAATTTAACTTAGAATTGAGTTAATATCTTATTTGTATTAAACTCATCAGTTTTCATATATCTCAGTTATAGCATATGGGTATTCCCAGTTTTTTCATTTTATTTATGATTATAGCTTCCGCATCAGTTTATTATTCAACTCATCTTTAGTATGCTCATGATCATGCCAGCAGGGTTAGCTTGGGATCACTTGTGGTCCTAGGTCCCATGTCTGCATCTCGGGGGCAGCCTCGGGGTGTGACAATTATATTCTTCTATATGTTTACGTGAAATCATGAGTGGCTAAATACCACAACTGGATTGTAAGATCTATGACGTAAATCTAAGTGTAATTGCGTCAAATAAGTGAAAAGTGATTTACATTTGCAAAGTACAATTTAGGTTTCATTATTCATGTATTCTAATAAGTGCACGCATTAGGGTGAACCTGTATCAATCATTTGTTCGAGAAAAAATGATAGTCAGGAAAAATTTAAATTAACCTAAAGAAATAGAGTCAAAGTTTGAGTTCGAGAGAAATAACTTTAACACTATTGTAAGCAAGGGTAAAACGTGTAACACTCTAGGACCGAGAGGACTTGAGTGATAATTATTTGATTAGACTAATAAGTATTAGCTATATTTAGCTCACCTGTAATTCGTAGAGATGAATTGCCTTGAACACAAATACGGAAGAACATTAGATGCAACGTTATGGGGAACACAATCCTAGTTTCACTTAATTATCGAAACAACTTTAGAACTGATATTTTGTTAATTGCTACATTAGATCTTAGTTAACAACCTTGGTTACTAGAGCTTTATAGCTAAACCCAATTTTACTTTTCGTAACTATTTCCTTAGGAAATAATAACAACATTTGAGTAAAATGCGACAGTGAAATCATTTATGTAAAGAAATTCTCTGTAGGATCGACCTCAACTCACGTTGAGTTCTATAAATTGACTTCGACCGTTTATACCTCTTAATTGAGGTGTAAGTTTGGACGTATCAATGAGCTCTTTCATTCACATTTTCACCCTCCATTTTTCTAGCGTTGGCCCTTCGTGTATTCATTTCCTGAAGACACAAGAGAAGGATTATGAGATGGACTTTTATAGAGTTAAACTCTAAGGCACGACTTAAGAGTAATGAAAAAAGTGTAGTTTCCTAAACATCATATAGCCTCTCATTCATAAATGTGGCGCGCTTCACACTCATGAAAAAGACTCTACTACATGTGGCTTATGAGACATCATCCTAAAATCATTCTTAACCTTGTGCTCTGATTACCAAGTTTCTCACAACCTAAGGGTACCCCCTAGACGTAACAATGCACATAGAACCCCGAAAGGCTCCATGTAAGCCACTTAGCATATCATAACATAAAGCATTAGAACAATAAGAGTTAAAACGTATTTAAGTAAAAAAATCTTTACAAAGGAAAGTTGAAGTCTAGACTTGTTTCAATTTGCCATCTATTACAATACTTGAGTCAAAATAGGGTCACAACCCAAAACAACATAATCCGAAAGTAAAAATACAAGAATGAAACTCCAAATGAAACATTTGTCCTCGACTCATGAGGACTCACCACAAGCTAGAAGAATAGTCGAATCCAAGCTTGAACCAAATGATGACTGCCTTAAGAACCGAACCCTACACTTGGAAAAAGTATAGGAAAATATGGGTTAGTACAAAAATGCACTAAGTATGATAGCTATGCATAAAAACCTTGAAAACATGCTAAAAGGGACATTTTAGTTGAATGCATGCAATTTACTAAGTTAAAGCATCATTTTGAATATAATGGAAAAGCATAAGTCATAAGTGTAATCAACTCATAAATCATCATACCATGAAAGAAACATACTATAAATACCCTCAAAGCATACTTGTGCAATGCATGAATAAGATCCCATACTCCCAAAGTAAAGCTTCTTGAGTAGCTATAGTTCATAGTTCATATTCTTGTCCATGCTATCATAGTGGGATAAGTCTTAACCGACATAGACCATGTGAGCTTAACATGGAATCCGGTGTCTACCCCATACCGAAAATGGGTTCTCCTACTTGCCTAAGGTAGAACCATACTCTTAGCTTGAGTGGATCCACTAGCTAAAGAGCTATGAGGGAACATAGTTTATGGGATAAGGGATTTCTACTAGAAAACCCGACCTCTACTAATGTGAGGGCTTCCATCCCAGGAGATTATTCCTAGACACCCGACCTCTACTAATATAAGGGCATCCATCTCATATCACTATCCACTTGGTGGTAAGCATTAATACCCACAGATTTCATATTAAATATTGACTTAAGTTCATATTCATGGAAGAATGTCTTGACACTCAATCCAACATAACTCCTACTATTGCTCATAGATTCAATAGGTGAGAATAGCCTTTCAACCCAAGAATACACATATTGTGAAAAAATCTTTCACATAATATCATATTCATACATAGGTGTGCTCATGAGGATAGCTTCCAACAACACAACAACTAGATCATAATAATAGTCACTTTACTCTCAAATTGTTCATAAAGTATATACATAAATCTCATAATCATGCGTAATTCTCATACTTCGCCCTTCAAGGACCATAGATCACATTCCATCAACACATCTAGAATTACTACATTAGACATGTATATTAACATGATTCAATTAACTCAACTACTACAAGTATAATCTCATAATATTCTTCTACAATCAACAAACCCACATCACAAGATCATAATTGAGTAATTTGGGGGTTTCATATGTTCTTGGGGGGATTCAACATAAAAACCATGGGAAATCCTCAATTCATATATAATATATTATTAGTCAATCATAAGAAACATTTTTTAAAGGAACCCATGAGATTGAACTCAAAAATCACTAGTTTTGAAATTGAGTTTGGAGGGACTCTATGGATGAATTATATACATGGATGAAGAGCAACCGTACCTTAGCTTTGAATTACAATGAAATTGAGTGGAAAATATTTCTCCTTCAAACCCTAATTTCAACTTTTGTCTTCTTCTTCCTTGGAGTTCTAGAGAGAGTTTTGGGGGAAAAATTTGTTTTGATTTGGGAATTTGGAATTATGAGGAAGATGATTTGATTTGGGGGTATTAAAACATTATATAGTTAGTCTAATTTAGTGTAAAATGACTTCACTTAGTATTAAAATAAAAATGGCAAACCCCAAAGTACCCCTCAACTAACTCCCAAAACCGTTTCCAGTCATCACCCACGACCCCTCACAAACGGACAGAGTTGGACCCACGGCCCGTGATGGTGAAGCATGGGTCGGGATCTAAGACCAGATCCTGCAGGTTCCATATACGGCCCCTCACCCACATGGCGTGGGGGGGCCTACAGGGCGTGAGTGGCCCCTCGTGGGTCACTTCCCAGGCATAATTTTTGTGCATCCCTCAAGGATTCAAGGATGGTCCTTGGGGTTAGAACCTTGATATTCTAACACAAAAACATTTATTTTAAGCTACAGGGAGGTACATTTCAAAGCTCTAACTCTAACGCCAAGCTCTAGTTTAGCCTACTAGTTTCTGGAGTGTTACAATCCACTTAGTTGAAGTGTTCTATACCTTGGCAATGTATAGGACAGTTCTAGCAGCATGGGCGAGACGATATATCATCACGTAGCTCATAGTGATGGATGTCGGTTAGAGAACATCCCAAATATAGTTAAAAGTGTATTTTTATTGTATCACCTAATATGTTGAGTTCAGAGATGAGTAATTTTTTTTACAGTTTTAATGATTTAACTCCTTTATTTCTTTACATTAAGCTTGAGTACATTATTTTCGCTTGTAGTCCTTTCATTCTATAATAACCTAGAAGGTCATTTTTGGAAAATTTGAATATTCGTTTAACTAGAGTGAATTAATTGGTGGTTAATTATTAAAAGACTAAATTTAGTTAATGTTTAATGGACCAAGTTTATAATTAGTTTAATAACCTTTATCAGTTAACCCATATAATTAAATTAAGTTAGTGTAATTTGTCACTTTTAATACCTAATTATTTTATTTAAGAAAAGGAAAGGAAACTAAAGAAATGGAGATTACGTATAAACCTAAACTCATCCGTGCGGGGACATGGAGCCGCCGATGGGAACAGTTTTCCAGGTAATAGTTTAACTTTCATTTCGCTGCATTTGACTCTATCTTTCCTAATTAATTAGTAGTTATATTACTATTATTAAATGTTGGCTGGGAAAGAGAATCAAAAACGTAGATTTGGAAAAGAAAAATAATTAAAACTTTGAACTACAATATAAGTTTATGGTTAGTGCATGCAATCATTGGACAATGATTAGAGGTAATCATTAGGGAGTTAAATGAGGGTTAGAGGTTAACTTAGTGGTTCCTCTTGTTCTTTTCAAACAGGTCTTACTACCATCATATTATATAATTATCCTAGTTGATACATTATTATATGTAATTAAATGTAAGGATATAAAATTATATGAATATCATTATATTAATGATATTGGAGAAATTCAAACTCAATTGTAGGCTTGAAATTTGGAAAATATGAGAATTGTGTTAATTGACATCAAGATTAGAAACTTGATTATAGATTAGGGTGAATTTTTGGGTCTAAGCTAGATATATTGTTGTAATATGAGTGTTGTTAGTTTTGAATTCTTATGGTGGTCATTTATTTGAATAGATTGCTTTGAGTTGGAAGTTCAACGAAAGGAAAACGCTGGAGTCCCGGAGTAATTATTTGATTGTTTGAGGCAAGTGGATTTCTAAACATTTGTTAAGTGTATGAAATTCGTGTATTTCCTTGTCATATGTGTTTGGGGGTAATGAGACTTGGTGATGGGTTGACTTGTCCACATTGATTAATTCTAATGATTAAAAAGGGGTAATAAAAGGCAATGTGATTAATTGTTTGAGTGTGATGTATTGAGAATGATTTGAAAGGCTTGTTGAATCATTGTTGATGTTGTATCATGATTGTGCTATTGTGAATTGTGAAATGTTATGAAAATAGTCATCTCCTCATTATTTGTGTGAACATGTCATTTGCGTTGTTCTGAGACATGGTTGTGACAAGTGTTATGTGAATTGAGAAAGAGTAAAAAATTAAAGAGGATGTACCATTACGAGGTACGTATCACATGCCACAATGGATCGCACACCGTGACAGATACTATATTTCAAGGGACCTATCACGCGCCTGCTATGGTTACTATTATCTAGGGTCATATCGCATGCCGCGATGGATGTATGGACATATATGTCTCCCATGGGTCCCAAACTGAGAGACAACGGGTATGTATCGTTAGTTCAGACATACATCACTATACTTGACATTGCATTTCATCGCATTGCACATTTTTATCATTAAAGAACTTGATCTTGTGTGTTACTGATATTGTGCGTGCCTTTTTGTGGAAGTTGTGATTGATGAATATTGAGTTTGTTGTTGAGGATATGTAATTTGTTAAAATGATTGTTGTTGAGCTAGGTGCTATGTAAACTGTGAACTGTTAGGTTGGGCTAGTTTTATGCAGGTTGTAGTTGTGGAGGTTCGGTTGGTGTGTAAGGAGTACCCGTATTCTATCCCCTTAGCTTGTGTTTAGAAGTTTACTTGTAAAGTACCGTGTGGTTTGGTACTCACCCCTTGCTTCTACATTTTTGTAGGTTACTAGCCCGGACCTTTGTGATATTTTCTCTTCTCCTTGTCTGAGGCTTCTTATGGAGGTTTTTGAGGTAGTTGCTTGTCATTTCAGCGGACCTTCTTACTCTTATTTATGATCTTGTTCTATTCCAGAAACAATGTCATTTGAGACTTGTGTTTTTCTTTTGAATCAATTGTAATACTTTAGAGGCATGTACACGTGACAACCAAATTTTGGGTGTATTTTTGAGTTTATTATAAAATTTCTGCATTTTATTGTAATGGTTGAGTTTTAGGCTAACTTGTCTTGGTGGGATAAGATGAGTGCCATAACTTCCATTTTTGGGTCATGAAAAAATGGTATCAGGTTCATAGGACTCACATGTGTACAAGCCGAGTCTAAGAAGAGTCTCGAGGATCGGTGCGGAGACGTCTGTACTTATCTTCGAGAAGTTATAGTGACTTTTAGAAAAAATCTTCACTTCTTGGATCTCTATCGTGCGTACTTGGTCCAATTTTGATTCTTATCACTTCACCCCATTCACTCTCACTTATGTTATGACTCGTACGTAGTTCCTCATGTGAATAGCTGATGTCATGTATGACTTGGATGTTAGATCTGGTACTAAGGTTGAAGTGATATACTTTTGGAAAGGATGTGTGGTCAGATTTAGAATGTTCAGTGATTCGAAGAAATTGTGTGAGGTTATGGTTCATGATGTACTTTGAGGATAAATAAACAATTAGGTTGAATAGTGGTTTAAGGGACTTCATGAGCGTATTATATGTTTTTAGGCTAGTCATCTAGTAGTGGGATCAATACTTGTGTGGTATAGGCAATATTTGGAGTGGTTTGACAATTGGAAGTGGAATGATTAAGAGGATGGCTATATAATGAACACTGTAACTTTGAAAAATACAGTTAGTAAAGTTGTCATAACATGTATGGATTACTTAGCGAATGATGAGAACGATGTTGCACCAATGGAGGTCAGAATGTCTACTACGATTTTATAGATTATGTGTATATCAAAGAAGGTCATGATACAACTACTACAATAGTATCAATGTTTACTTGGTTAGAGTTACAGAGTGTGTTACTTCTGCTACCGACCTGATCTAAGAAAGAATGCATATCTCTTGGGATAGAGACGAAAAAGATTTGATAATGTTTTTTGCAGTTATTCAATTGATAGAAATGTGTGGGCTATTTGGGTACAAACTTCTCAGTAGGTATGATGTGTCCTAGTGGTAGATCTAACAGACTTTCACGATGTGGCACTAATGGTACGTTCATTGTCAAGTACGAATACTAACTACTTAAAGAGTTATCAGTTGTATCACATACTCGTATAATGAGATTCAATGTTGCATTCACATTTGAGAAACCAACTAGGTTGTTACTACAGATGTTTGGGATTAAGCAGTGTGTATAAGGAAGATTTTAGTGGTGGATCATTGATACGGTATTAATGCGTTAAGTTGAGTTTTAAATGAGGACTGGTGATTTCATCGTAAGGTCCAAGAAAGTGGATCAATATTTGAATGGAAGCTTATGGATAAAGGAAGTCCTAAAGAGTATACTTATGTGAAGGCAATTGAGAATTTTAGTAAGAAAGTGCGTATAAAAGTGGGTTAGTCCTTTGGATTGGATTGATATAACTGGGTTTAAGGTGTCATATTGATGAAAAGGTTGACTTCGTGGTGATGACAAGAGCTAACTAAGCATGATGGTAATAGGGGTTTGTGATGGATTGTGATTGAGATGAAATTATATAATAAGGATTATTGGTTAAACAAGTTTTGTATGGTAATAACGACTTGCGAGCATCTAATGTTGTGGTTTTCCACTATTTGATGAGTAATGTGGTTGTATGAAAAGTTGTAGGATGTGTTGAAACACCGCTTGAATAATATTGAAAGGAGCTAGAGTCATAAATGGAAGGAATTAGTGAGATATAATTTAGCTTTCAGATTGAGGAGAGAACAAGGATATTTACTTTGATTGTAAGGGACAAAGATGTATCTTCAGAAAGAGTGGATACTTGGATTAAGAAACACGTGATTCCATCTATTTTCCCCAGATTATTATGATAGTTTTATGTCATTCATATCGGTTAAAATTTGTTGGATAAGATCTGAAAAAGAAGTCTACACATGTTTGACTCGAGTGTGGTGATAAGTTTTTTTTATGATTTTGAGTTTGATGATGAGTATGGTTGGATTTTTAGTGAAGGATATGATAAGGTCAATGGAAGGGCGATCAATGATAGGCTAAGATACATGAATTCATAAAAATCTTCAATGTATGAGCTAATGTTGATAGATAATGGGAGTGGGCTACATAGTTGAAATTAGAATTTAAGTTATTCATCGTAAGTCTACTATCATGTTAGTGTATCTGTCAAGTTATGGATTGGTAAGGTAATAAATGATCGATCGCATTAAGTATGAAGCATTTGGAAGGACTTATGCATAATTTGAATAGTAAATTTAGTTACTTTTGATTGTTATACCTAGGGGGGTTTCACATAATATTATCGTTTAAAGGATAAGGTAAAAATGTCATGGGTTAATGGCCAAAGAATAAGACTGGTAAGAGAGTTAGCAAAAAAAAAAATTGGTGTATTGAAGAGTTCAAAGTGTTTGAAATTTGCGTCATGAAAAGAATCCAAGAAAGGTGAAGGAATAAGTCTTCTCGTGCAGATCTTTGGTTCAAAGTTGAAAGGTTGTAGGAATTTTCGCCTTTGAGTTTAGAAATGATTATGCAAGGTGGACTGGTTCGGTACAAACTGTCTAGGGGTTTATCAATGACTTTAATGAAGATGGAGTTTTGACTTGGGTGACAAACAGAATGTGTGAAAGATTCTACGTGATTATATCATGATAGATTGTTCAAATTATGGTATGTGAATTATAGATGCGCAACAGTATGGACCTACAACTATACATGGTTATTGAGGATTTCGAGCGGATTGAAACTACTATGTTGACGGTACTACACAAATCATGGTGATGTGTTGCGTAGATACTTTATGGTAAATAGAGGTTTTCTGCCCATAGTATATAAAATTATTAGGGTGACCAAGAATTTCATATGTGTTGGTATGAGGTATATGATGGTTGGTATAATAGTTGAAACTTAGTATGTGAAGGATTACATGGAGTTGATATTGGATGTGATTCAATAGCTTTATCTCGATGAGAAAGTACTATGAAATTGGAATTAGTGTCATTAGTCTTGTGTGAGACTTGTAATTGTCATGGAATGCTTAAATAGAAAGAGAGGTAGCCATAGTTTGAAATTTTTGGGGGTGACAATGTATTTGATAAGAAGACTTTGATACTAATGACGGTTTGAGAATAATGTAAATGGACGGTGTGGTTATGATGTTTTTTTTGTACTAAGAGTGTTTGTATAAGTGGAGTACTGTGAGATGTATGTGGGGTTTGATGAGTTGAGTATGTGTACGATTGTAATGGGAATACACTAATTGATTGTGGGTGGCTAAAAATCAAGGAGATGGAGTTAGATGAATGGAAATGTTTGATATAGGCACTATGGAAAGAGTATCTTGTGTTATTCGACCTTGGTTTCGTACTTTATTATGTGACCACCTTCTTCGTTTCGGACATGATTTGGAGTGTGATTGGCTGCCTATACCCAAGAGTGTTTCCACTCGCTGGGTGATTTCTAGTGGTGGATCGGATGGACCGATCCTACGATGTTCTCTTGGTAGGGTAGGATGATTGGGTAGACTTGGTCATTTCAGATATGGCAGATTTGGGGTTGCCTTGAGGCAGTTATTTTTTTTAGTAGCTCTATACGTATTGCCTTGCTTATGAGAACTTATAAAAGAGCTACCATGAATAGTTATAGTTGTATGACAGCTTTAATATTCATCTCATCGTCGAGGTCACGTTCCGACTAGGTGTGATTGAATGTGAAGACCATTGAGTCTAGTTTTACTATTTTTAAGGTTTGTCTATAGTCACAACTACTGATCTAGCATCCCGATAGTGTTGTTGGAAGTTTTGTATACTTGATTGTATCACTTGCTGGGTGGTTACTTGTTCATTTCCTTTTTTGGGTTAGATAAGTTTGACCCTCTCTTGATGAGTACCCGATATCTAAAGATCAAATTTTTATAACTTAAGTTTGTGGAGAGATTGTGTTGTGAGAAAGGAATCTTGATAAGATCGGTGATGATTTGTGCATTATGAGTGTCTGGTGGTTGGTTCAAGTTCACTTCTGGCTATAGCCGATATTGTCTTAGAATTGTATCTTGGTTATGTGAGAGAAGATTCGTCTTGATGGTCGTGTCATAGTTAAGAGGATTTTGGTTCAGACTTGGTTCATGGGTTAGTTTTTGTTTGGTTATCACTCATGGCTTGTAGATTTGCAAAATTTGATTCTAAAGTTCATTTTTTAGTAGTTGATCTTATGGAATAGTCTTAAGGAGGAGCTCGCTTGGAGAGATGAATACCGACTCTCGAAGATCATACCTCAGGCTTTTAGTAACGTCGATTATTCTTCTTTCTCCTTCATTATATTCGGGGACAAATATTGTTTTTAGTGATGGATAATGTAATAACCCGGAAGGTCATTTTTGAAAATTTTGAATATTCATTTAACTAGAGTGAATTAATTGGTGGTTAATTATTAAAAGACTAATTTTAGTTAATGTTTAATGGGCCAAATTTATAATTAGTTTAATAACCTTTATTAGTTGACCCATATAATTAAATTAAGTTAGTGTAATTTGTCACTTTAATACCTAATTATTTTATTTAAGAAAAGGAAAGGAAAAGAAAGAAACGGAGAGTACGTATAAACCTAAACTCATCCGTGCGGGGACATGGAGCCGCCGACAGGAATAGTTTTCTAGGTAATAGTTCATTTCGTTGCAATTGACTCTATCTTTCCTAATTAATTAGTAGTTATATTATTACTATTGTTAAATGTTGGCTGGAAAAGAGAATCAAAGACGTAGATTTGAAAAAAGAAAAAGAATTGGAAATTTGAACTACAATATAAGTTTATAGTTAGTGCATGCAATCATTGGACAATGATTAGAGGTAATCATTAGGGAGTTAAATGAAGGTTAGAGGTTAACGTACTGGTTCCTCTTGTTCTTTTAAAACAGGTCTTATAACCATCATATTATATAATTATCCTAGTTGATACATTATTACATGTAATTAAATGTAAGGATATAAAATTATATGAATATCATTATATTTATGATATTGGAGAAAATGAAATTCAACTGTAGGCTTGAAATTTGGAAAATATGAGAGTTGTCATGTTAATTGACATCAAGATTAGAAACTTGATTATAGATTGGGGTGAGTTTTTGGGTCTAAGCTAGATATATTGTTGTAATATGAGTGTTGTTAGTTTTGAAATCCTATGGTGGTAATTTATTTGAATAGATTGCTTTGAGTTGGAAGTACAGCGAAAGGGGAACGCTCGAGTCATGGAGTAATTATTTAATTGTTTGAGAAAAGTGAATTTCTAAACCCTTGTTAAGTGTATGAAATTCGTGTATTTCCTTGTAATATGTGTTTGGGGGTAATGAGACTTGGTGATGGGTTGACTTGTCCACATTGATTAATTCTAATGATGAAAAAGGTGTAATAAAAGGCAATGTGATTAATTGTTTGTGTGCAATGTGTTGAGAATGGTTTGAAAGGCTTGTTGAATCATTGTTGATGTTGTATCATGATTGTGTTGTTGTGAATTGTGCAATGTTATGAAAATGGTCATCTCCTCATTATTTGTGTGAACATATCATTTGCATTGTTGTGAGACATGGTTGTGACAAGTGTTATGTGAATTGAGAAAGAATAAGAAATTAAAAAGGATGTACCATTTCGAGGGATGTATCGCGTGGCCGCAATGGATACTATATTTCTAGGGACATGTCGCGCACCGCGATGGATACTATATTTCAAGGGACGTATCATGCGCCACGATGTATACTATTATTGAGGGTCATATCGCACGCCGCGATGGATGCATGGACAGATATGTCCCCCATGGGTCCCGGACTGAGAGACAGCGTGTGTGTATCGTTAGGTCAGACATGCATCACTATACTTGACATTGCATTTCATCGCATTGCACATTTTTATCAATGATGAACTTGATCTTGTTTGTTGTTGATACTGTGAGTGCTATTTTGTGAAAGTTGTGATTGATAAATATTGAGTTTGTTGTTGAGGATATGTAATTTGTTAAAGTGATTGTTGTTGAGCTGGGTGTTATATAAACTGTGAACTGTTAGGTTGGGCTAGTTTTATGCAGGTTGTAGTTGTGGAGGTTCGGTTGGTGTGTAAGGAGTACCCGTATTCTATCCCATTAGCTTGTGTTTAGAAGTTTATTTGTTGAGTACCGTGTGGTTTGGTACTCACCCCTTGCTTCTACATTTTTGTAGGTTACTAGCCCGGACCTTTGTGATATTTTCTCTTCTCCTTGTTTGAGGCTTCTTATGGAGGTTTATGAGGTAGTTGCTTGTCATTTCAGCGGACCTTCTTACTCTTATTTATGATCTTGTTCTATTCTAGAAACAATGTCATTTGAGACTTGTGTTTTTCTTTTGAATCAATTGTAATACTTTAGAGGCTTGTACACGTGACAACCAGATTTTGGGTGTATTTTTGAGTTTATTATAAAATTTCTGCATTTTATTGTAATGGTTGAGTTTTAGGCTAACTTGTCTTGGTGGGATAAGACGAGTGCCATCACGTCCATTTTTGGGTCGTAACACATTCAGTTATTTGATATTCAGCTATATGACGTACTCATACATTCAATATACTGATGTCATTAGACCTGCATCTTTTAATGATGTAGATACAGGTTCTTAAGATCCTCAACAAGAGTCCGTTGAGATCACTTCATCTGCTCGTCAGCTTTCGAGTGAGGTCTTCTTGCTTTCGGAGGACTCCAATTTTGTGAGTTGTTAGTATTAGTAGCATTTTGAGTAGTCGTGGGTCTTGTTCCGACACTCGTCTATATATAGTAGAGACTTTATAGATAGACAGTTTTGGAGAGTCATTCAGTTTTCAGATGTTTCATTTAAATTTATGATTCATACTCAATATATTCAGCAAAGTTTTGACATTTAGTAAACTATTTTAAACATTTCTTTAAATTTGATGCTTATGTATGCTCGAGTTAGTCTTCCGCTTGTAATCAGCGAGGATGACGGTTCACTTGAGGACCAGTAATGGTTCTCTAGTGCTGGCCACGTCTAGGGTGTAGGCTCGGATCGTGACATATTACTACTAAAATTGTCAAATCAATATCGAAAAAACACATATAACTAGACCCCTGTACTAGGTTTCGTTTGTCACTTAGACCCTCTTATTCATTAGATTTCCAAATGAACACTTAAACTCAATAAAACACTATTTTTAAACCTCTCTGACCATTGATCGATCTTATGTGGCGTTAAAATAGTTGAGTAGGATAAATGTGTGACAACACGCGTTTTAAAGCAAGTGAAAACTATATTTTATTTAAAAATATTAAAATTAAAAAAATTACAAAAAAAAATAATTAAAAAAATCAAATATTTTCCTCTTCTTAAGCCCCACCCACCCCCTATTCTCTTATTCTTCAGCCCCATCCCACCCCTATTATCTCTTCTTTCTTATTTAGCCCACTCACCCACCTATTTACCACTCTTTCTTCTTTCTCAGCGGTTCAATCCTACGCCTTATTCTACTTTCTTCTTCTTAGACGATGACGAACACCTTTCTTACTATCATTATCAAAAGTTTTTTAAAAAGTCTTTGTCGGAAAATATTTTTCCGATGAACTCGTTCACTATTTTAATTTACTTAATTTTTCAAGATCTATTGTTTCAAATAGAATTCTAACATCTGAGGTCGAAATTTTCAATCTATCATATTATAACAATTTTAAAAAAATTATAAACAAATCTAAAAAAAAATAGTAACTAATGATTATTTGTGTTTGAAGTAGTTTTTGGGCATAAAGAAGATGAAAAAGGGTGAGAGTAGGAAGGAGGCTATTTATTGTTTTTAGAAGGGGTGGGCGACTGGGCATTGTGCATGAGTACCAAGAAGACATTGAAGTGAAGAATGGGGGAAGAAGGGGCAATGTGAGAGAGAGAAAAATTACATTTTTTCTTTGTATATTATTTATTTTATTTTATTTTAATTTCTGATGTGTCATTGAAAATAAATAAATAATTACGATGTGTCATTAAAAAATGACGTGGAAATTCAGGTGTAGTAGGTTGAGTTACACACGCACTGATCGGATGAAAAAATGGTTTAATATTGTGTTTCATTGAGTTTAAGGGTTCATTTGACAAAGTGATAAGTAGGAGGGTCCAACTGACAAACGGAGCCAAGTACAGGGGTCTCCCAGGTCATTTCGCCTTTATAATATAAAGCTAGATATAGATAAGGTGATGTGACATCTCTCTATGGCCTCCAATTAAATTTATCTTTTTCCATTTTTTTGACTTTTTTCTCATTTTAAAATTAATTGTGAAATGTAAAAATAAAAATGTCACTCTTATAATCTCTAGTTACAGCTCTTAAATATACTTTCTCTTCCCTCCCCTATAGTGCATTACTTAGTTATTGTTATATTTTTCGAGTTCCTGCTTTTAATGTAATATAAATAAAAATTTATAAAATATAAAAGATATACTACACTGGATATTTTTAGTTAGAGTATTATATTAATTTAACATGCAAGTTATGGAGTGTTCCAATTCCACTGAAAGATTCTCAACATCTATAAATAACACTATAGTTTTTAAGAAGAGAAGAATAGAAAACTTTAAAAAAATCGTAGTTTAGAAATGTGAGGATACCCCACCATGTATAGTTAACAAAAGGTAGTATGAACATGTGCTTATTGTGTTTTATCTTAAAAAGTCACAACCCTTCAAAAAAGTCACAATCCTTCAAAAAGGTCAGAACTCATCGGAAAAGCCACAACTCTTTGAAAAAGTTGTAACCATTCAATGCAAAAATGTGTGTGCTTATAT